>WYDF02002236.1:0-14064 GCA_009867245.2 Adranes taylori
TGAGTTTGTATTTTATACCACCATAAAATACAATAATATACCACTATACAATAAGTTATACAATAATATACCACCAGAGTAGAAAAAAAAAATGAAAATTACAAAAAATGGACTTATCTGCTTTTGGCAAACGGCCACAGAATTGTTTAGATTTTACTTCTAATACAAAATTTTGCGTAACTGCAGTGGAAAGATTGTAATTTTTGGTTATATTTTATTGTTAAGCATCTAGTATTTTCGGTTAAATAAAAAATTACCCTTTTATACATACATTCTATCTCCATCTATAAAAACTTAGTTTGATAGCAATATCCATTTCATTGTTATTTAAAAAATTTTACATTTAATGTCTCATAAAAATTGTCTTATTCAGGACTAGAAATGGAAAATGCGTTGAAATGGTTAGCCAACGACCGTAACGGATGGCTAGAACTCACTAGAGCGTCTATATAATTTTCCCAATTATATGTCATTAAGTCTTTTAATTGTTAACGATATTTAGCTATTTAATAAACGGGTTGAAAAGGTTACGTTGTAGGTTATGTGAAAGAAAACACGAACGACTTCTATACAAACTCGTGTCCTCCGGAAAAGAACCCCAGATAAAGTGTGAGGAGCACAACAGAATTTTCGAGGTCCCGGAGGGATTCGGTTCTTTCAGAAGCAAAGATCTGGTGTGGTCAGAAGTAAAGATTCCATTTGGTTAGAAGCAAAAAAGAGTCCAGAAATCGTCAGAGATCTATCTGGTCAAAAAAGACGAAGAGACTCAGGCGGGATCTGTTAGAGGGACACGACAGTAAATTCGACTGCACCCGGTAGTTCGTTTATTTCCTTCCAAGTGGTCCAACACGCCCGCGTCCTGGTTGTGGAGAAGGGACCGAATTAATCTAGTCAATTATATTATTTGGTACAAGAGATAATATAATATCACATTCCTCGCAATAACATTAATAGTACCCTACTATTCTAAAAGTAATAGATCTCAACGCAATCTATTATAGAATATTTCGATTCACAAGTGAAAGAGTCGTAGAACACTATTACAAATTGCGACAGGGCTATCAATGTATATGACGACCCTGCACTGTTTCTACTCATCTATTCGCGAGTAGCTGGGTAGTGCCAGCGATAAGATCAAGAGTTACACTACGTGACCACCGCTGAAATGATTCTTATTGCAGGAATACGGAACCCGAAGAACGGAGACCCAATTTAGGCAGCAGTTACATTGCACACAGGGATTTAACGAAACGGTAACTTCGTACCATGACATGTTCTTTATGATCGCCCAATACATAACAGATTGCGTTATGAGAGCATACCAGGGGGGATACCTTAAACACCCATTTGCTAAAATTAAATTCAGAATTTCTAAGCGTATTCATAGATGGGCTGAAAAGAGAATTGAAATATATTGTAAAACCCCAAAAATCTAGCGGAAGTGAAACAGTTGACGGAGACAAAAAAAGAAGAAGCACATAGTGATAGATCAAATGCACCATTTTCATTTCAGGCAAATCAAATATATTGCAGTATTTGCAATAGAAACATCACGTTTCAAAGTGTTGCGATAGAAAACCCTCAAATTTAAGATCTAATTTCCCCAACTAATTTCCCCAATACTAAGCCTCGCGAAAACAGCCGACCCATGGATGGGGCACATAGCTACTATCATCATCAAAGTAGGCCAGCCGATAATAGGCATATTGAGAATAACCAGCCCAATCAAAGAAATTATCAACCTCGAGCAACATACCCTGATTATCGCTCATTAGAAAGTATCCTGATATGATACATTCCCGGGACCATGGCCGCTCATAGAGGAGAACTTATCTAGCAGCCTCCTCCTGTAGTCACAATTATCAACAAAGCACCTAGCATTTACATATGGATACACCAGCCAATCATGAAGGATTTATGATACATCAAGATAATCCCAATAATACGAATTTGGGAGACGAAGGTAGACCATCTACCAGCACCCAGTAGAGGTTCGTTGCATTTTAAAAAAGTGCTGTAACGACCCCAAGTTCTAAAAGAGTAAGGATAAACTTGTGATACTAAAGTGGGTTGAAAGGGGTGATAAAAAAATTAATTATAATAAAGTATGGGGATCATGTATGAAAGCAGGAATGGGTAATCGAACGCGAAGTCCGCGAAAGATATCATTACCAGAAATGGGCAATAACCAGATTATCATTTGTAGAATAATATATAAAGGGGGAATTAGAACAAGAATAATCATATAGATATAAAATATCGAGCAACTAAACATTATCGGGTAGGGCACTCTCTTTGGTAGCTTGGCTGATGTAGACTTTACTATACCTGTTGGGGCTCGCCAACATCCAGCGTAAATATACAATTATTAGATATTTTAGAGTAGGCAACGACCGCAACGGATGGCTAGAACTCACTAGAGCGCCTACATAATTTTCTCTGTTCGAAATTAAGTTGTATAACTAACTAATAAGTGAACGTAAATATCTATGTTATCAAGTGTTTTAATTGTTAACGATATTTAACTATTTAATAAACGGGTTGTAAAGGTTATGTAGTAGGTTAAGTAAAAGAGCACGGGCGACTTCTATACACACTCGTGTTCTCCGGAAAAGAATCCCAGATAGAGTGTGAGGAGCACAATAGCATTTTGGAGGTCCCGGAGGGATTCGGTTTGGTCAGAAGCAAAGATTTGGTTTGGTTAGAAGTAAAGATTCCATTTGGTTACAAGAAAAAAAAGAGTCCAGAGATCGTCAGAAATCTATCTGGTCAAAAGAGGCGAATACACTCAGGCGGGATCTGTCCAAAATATTCATATGAATATTTTTGTTTCTACTGGAACAATACGCATATTGAACAGTCAACGAGAATGAATCATGCGACTGACTGGATGAAGAACTGCATATTTTTGGAAAAAGGATTTTTTTTGGCGCGGACACCATGTGTAGCACATCTAGCGCAAAGGGATACAAATATGCCTGCTGCTCTTTGCTGCTGCTTTGCATATACTAAATGTTCTCTTGCTGGATTCATTGAATCCAGAAATCTATGGTAATGCATTTTGAGTAGAAATATTTTTCAATTTATTATTAGGGTAGTTTTGAATAAACTATCGAATAAGAGATGGCGGAAAAAAAAATTATAAAAAGTAGTTCATTGACTCGATATATTATATGTTTCAATGGGAACAAGTTCTTTTCTAATGACTTCGCGATTCATCGCGTTCCATACATATACCGCGATAAAAAAAGTTCTTTAAAGAACGACACATCACTACTTATTTCCGTAGTCCAATTGATATCCTTAAATAACACAGACCTGCATTTTTTCGCTTGTATGCATTTTTTCGGTATTTTTCAAGTTTTTATGATGAACTCCTTATATTGCAAATTGCAATTTGTCAAAATGTGTTATGTACTGAAAAAAAAAATCACAAATATAAGTCGTACTGACAAATTTAAATACATAGGAAATAAATAGGAATCGTTGACATCATAAACCGGCAGATGGCAGCACTTTCGTCATTAAACGTGTTGTACATATCAGCTGGCTGTCAATGTTGACGCAAACGTTGGTACGTATCGTCCGCGATCAAATGTGTTTGTGTCGGCGGATATACTCCAAAAAGCAAACATACAGTGTCAAGAGGCTGTAAAAAGTCTGCAGATTCCTTTTGTTATAATTGTGGTGAGTAAATGGTGTCAAGACAAAAAGGACATATATCATCGTTCGTGCGGAAAGTGTATCTCGCCTATTTCAATGTGAAAGTAGGAAATCAAGACAGAACTTGGGCACCCCACTATGTTTGCTATACGTGTGTTGAAGGACTGAGACTGTAGTCAAAGGGTGAACAACATTGTTTCAGATTTCAAGTGAAGAAACCGAACATAAAGCAGTGGTGTAAAAACCTGTCAATTCTGCTCCAAAACCATTTACACAAACTGAACTGAACGATTTGATTCCCGACTTACATCTGGCCAAAGAGGCTTCGGAATTGCTTGGTCAACATTCCGGCTTAAAGATAAGAATTTGCTCGCAACTGGTGTTTCGTTTTTTCTTTTTTGGTTCAGGTACAGAGAAGAGGATTTTATTCCATACTTCTTGGAAGCAGGAGGTAATAATTTGCAATGATGTGTGTGGACTGTTTAAGACATTTAACATTCCGTACGAAAGCACTGATTGGAGATTATTCATCGATTCGTCGAAATGGAAGCCTTAAAGTTGTCTTACTTTACAACGGAAACAGGTATGCGTCAATACCCATAGGAAATTCTGTATAATTACAAGAATGGTATGACAATTTAAAATCTCCTGAAAATTAAGTTCGACGATCATAAGTGGATCATGTGTGGTGATCTAAAAGTAATATCGATGATCCTTGGAGAGCAAGGTTGGTACATAAAGTTTTCTTGTTTTTATGTGCGTGGGATAGCGGAGACAGGGAAAATCATTGGAAACAGAAACATTGCCCACAACGAGCGTCATTGGAACCTGGAGTAAAAAATGTGCTCCAGAAACCTCTCATCGAGTCGACAAAAGTTCTCCTTCCTCTACATATTAAAATAGTCGACCGTTACATATTAAATTAGGCTTGATGAAGCAATTTATGAAAGCCTTACCAGAAGGTGGTAAATGTTTCCAGTATATTTGTAACAAATTTCCAGCCTTGTCAACCGCAAAACTAAAAGACGGTGTTTTTACCGGTTCGGACATTAGAAAACTTCGCAAAGATGGAAATTTTGAAAAAGAAATGGAAGTTGCTAAAAAAGAAGCCTGGGTCGCCTTTAAAGATGTAGTAACCAAGTTTCTGGAATACAAGAAGGATTCAATTTCCAAATCAATCGTTAAGACTACGCTGGAGAAGTACAAAAATTTAGGCTATTCCATGAGTTTGAAGGTTCATTTCCTACATTCACATTTGTATTACTTTCATCAGAATCTGGCTGCTGCTAGTGTAGACATGGATAAGAGATTCCACCAGGACATCAAAAAAAAAATGGAAAAGCATTACCAAGGAAGATGGAATACTACAATGATGGCGGACTGTTGCTGTGTCTTGCACCGAGATGATCCCAGAAGAGCACATGCGAGAAAAACTTTGAAACAGAACATGGCTGGCCAAAAAAGAGACGTCGACACAACGACTAAAATCGTCAATTTTTTATTTTATATATTCCATTACATTATGTCTATTATATAAGCCGCAAAATAATATGTTTTATATGAAACAAACTTATTTCACTCTGTCATTAAGTCTCATATTTGTGATATTTTTCGACATATACTACATTTGGCAAATTGCGATTTCCATAAAAATCTGACGCGATCAAAAGGAACTATGGTCATTTTCGGGTTCAGCACGCGAAGATACATTGAATCAATCATCAAAAGTTAAAACACAGAACCATTGCAGGCTAGTGTAATTTATTAAAAATGACCGGTAATAATTTAGAGCATTAGAGACCAAAGTTAACTTGCATAATTACTATCAGACAGATTTCTGTCGTACTTGCAGAAAACATTCTCGCTTACGCAGTTGAATCTGGTGAGTAAATCTTCTCAATTAAATATTCAATGCAGTGGAGTTTATAATTTATATCCAAAATCATAACGAAATTAAAAGGATATGATGACGGTTCCAAGATAACTCAAAGAAATATAGATGCTCATGCTTAAACTATATCACCTTTCTATACTCAATTTTAAAGTTTCTAATAAATTATTCTAGGAAAAAGCGAAAGTATATGGGATCACTTAGTGCATACTCAACCATGGAAGATTAAAGATAATACAACAGGAGATATAGCTTGCGACTCCTATCATAATTGGATGGAAGACATCAAACTATTAAAAAACATCGGGTTTCATTTTTACAGGTTTGCTAGTGATTTTTATTCCTTACAAATAGCAGAACTTTCTTTACGAATACACTTTATAATATTAAAATCTAAAGGTCTTCAACAGATCTGTTTAGAAAAACTACCGAAATTTTTATCTAATCTTAAAGTAGAAATGTGGAAGTTATGTATGGAACAACATATCTGATAAATGTCCTCCTTAGCTTTGCGTTTTTTTGACACAATTATCAATCATAGTTTGCTATAAATATCATTAGATTTCACTAATACAGCGCCTATGCACCTCCTTTAACGCTTGGATGGTGGTGGAGTTATTAATATAAACTTTTGACTTAAAAACCCCACGAGAAAAAGGTCCAACAGTGTTAAATCGCATGATCTACAGGGCCAATTCTGGTCACCCAAACGGGTAATTACGTGACCAGGGAATATTGTCGAGTAATATTGCCATTCTCGTGATGTTTAGTCAATGATTCTTGTTGAAACCACATGTCTTCGACACTTAAGATTAGACGAGGCCAAAAAACTGGATTATTATGTCCCGATACTATTTACTATTGACTATTTGTGCATTTCCTGCAGCGTCTTAAAAAAAGGTCCAATGATGCCTCCAGCCCAAAATCCAAACTAAATTGTGATACCTTCGGAATGCATTTCCTACTCACGAAACACCTACGGATTTTCTTCACTCCAAATGCGGCAATTTGCTTGTTTACGAAGCCATTTATATGAAAATGGGCATTCTGACTGAAAATGAGTTCGTTGGGAAACTTACCGTCCACTTGGTGTTGTTCAGTGACCCAATTGATGAATTCTCTTTGATGTGCATAGTCGGTAGATTTAAATTCTTGAGTCAGTTGGAATTTGATTTTGAAGTATTCATTTCTTGAGCAAGCTTCCGAATTGATATCCCCGATCCCTCATGGAAAAAATAAACGTTTTCAGTGGTTCAATAATAATTTATACAAATATCTAGCAACAATTTAAATGTTTCAGATTTTCAATATCTTGGCCACGTATATTACCGTCGGGTTATGCCAATAGAATCAATAAAGCTGGAATAAAATATTACAACAAACTGATTAATGCTCTTTTGGAAAATGGAATTCAACCAATTGTTACTTTGTATCATTGGGATTTACCGCAATCACTACAGGATTTAGGCGGTTGGACTAATCCTATATTAGTCAAAAGATTTAGGTATGAAACCATTAGTTTTGAAATATGATATTAAATAATTTATATTAAAATAGTTTTGTTTTTATAGAGACTATGCAAACGTAATATTCAACTTATATGGTGACCGTGTAAAAATTTGGATAACATTTAATGAACCATTACAAGTATGCCAAGCCTCATACGGTGATGCTGATCAAGCCCCTAGCTATAATTATTCCGGTACTGCAGACTACTTGTGTGGCAAAAATCTACTAATCGCTCATGCTGAGACATATAAGCTATATGATAAAACGTTTAAACAAAAGCAACAAGGTAATAAACTAATACTCTACATCTAACTTACTTTTTAAGTAACAATGGGAGGTCGTTCAAGCCTATGAGTCCTTTAAAATTTACCAAGAACCGTAACTTGGGGGAATGTAGAGCATAACGACACAACACAAAGACTAGAAATTTAATTTTGACCATTTCAAAATTAAACTTTATAATTAATCTATTCAATTATAACCCAGTTGTAGTTTAATTTAAAATTAGCTTAAAAAAATGGCAGTTATGCAGCGTTGTTGCATTTAATATTTTAACGACGCTAGTAAGCTTCCTTCTTAAAATATTAAAATAGTAAACATTACGTGTATCTAAACATTTACTTCAATGTCATTCATCAAACACTTAAATATAATTCACCACAAGAAATTAATCAAGCTCTAACCCTGATTTCACTAAATGTTACATCATAGTTAAAAATCGAATAAAATATACGGAGCCAGTATATGTGAATAAAAGGTAATTGTATTTTATTGGCTTGTAACTAGAACTCATGGAGTATTGCTAGATCGACGTGGTTTGGAGTAAAATGCACAGGTCTAATGCTAACTTGATAACCTAGTTTATTACATCCAAGTCTTTTTTATACTACATCTAAGGTTTTTATAATACGTCATTTTAGGTAAATGAATCGATACGAAATATGTGTACGTTTTATGAACACAAAGTTTGTCTACATTAAATTAATCCAATTACCTGTATTAATTTCAATATAAATATATGTTTAAAAAGATTGTAGTAATGGCATTGAAATAAGCACGCCTTGGCGAAAATTGCTTCTAATTGTTTTTAATAATATTTCGATTTATTAACAATAATAATATTCTTTACATAAAACATTCTAAGTTGCAATAGAATTGCTTATGGGTCACATAAAATATAATCTCTTTGGTCTTCCACGTTTCCTTTTTTCCTGTGGATTTCACAACAAAACTTGTCCCTCACAGCATCCTGGTTTTTTCAGAGGGTATGAACAATCTGCCTCCATTTCCTCCTCTTGATTTGAATGGATATGGATTCTTCTCTCGTTTCATTCCAAAGATCCTCGTTAGATATCACATTTGGCCAGCAGATTCGGAGAATTTGTCTGAGGCATTTATTTAGGAAGCCCTGCAAGCTACTGCTAATTTTGGAAGTGATCTTCCAAGTCTCACAACAGTATAATAGCACTGTTTCACATTGTTTCGAAATCTTCGGAGTTTGGTCGTTGTGGAAATCTCTCTTGTCCTTAAGATTGATGCAGCTGAATACAGGTGAAGCTGAATTTGTATTTCGAATTCTTTCTCTGACATCTGCTGCTGCACCACCATCACGTTAATGATGTTGAATGTATGGTTAGTGGCTTCTTCTGGCTTAGTTCTGGATTGGTATTAGTGGCTTGGTATTAGTGCTCGGTATTAATGCTTCTTCTGACTTGGTATTAGTGCTTGCTTCGGAATATTTCCTGGTCCTAGAACTTTTCCCAAACGATTTTTAACGTAAACGATTTTTAAAACGTTTGCAGGATCTTCTTTTTAAAAATTTGTGTTTCTTCCAACTTCGCACTTTTCGCACTTGTTACTCAGTTTTTCAGCGCATTTGTTATTTCCGCATCCGTTGTCATATCGTTTATAAATTGCTGTTTTAGTTGCTCCGCTGTTTCGTTCGCTTTCTCCTGGTTGTCGAATAGAAAGCTACCTCTGAAGTTACTTACTGGTGATTTGGAGTGGCATTGCTCTTTAGAAACTTCTGAATTTCCAGAAATTTCCATCACAGTTCCTTCATTTCTTCTGTGATTAATTCTAGATATTCTTCCTCGTACTGACACAGGCTACTGTAATTTTAGTGTCATTTTAATATTTAAGCAATTAAATGAGTTAAAAACAAACGGACCACTAAAGTTTGAAGTATTTTGACCTTGAAAAAAATTCCATCATCTTAAACAACTCAGTTCTAATAGATTCGCGGAAAGTTAATGCAAAGAAAGACTTTTGCAGAGCTGAAGGTCCTCGCTAGAAGTAGAATGCACTGGAGAAACTTTGTCGAAGCCCTATGGTCTGGATAAGAGCAAAAGGAATTAAGTAAGTAAGTAAGTAATAAAACAATAATCCAGAAACTCGACAAAAGAATTAAACATTCATAAATTTTAAAAACCAAATGATTACGAATCCACAACGCAACATTCATCAGTGATTGTAAAAAACAATTGTTTTGAAACATTTTAATTGCATTTAGTATTTTAATTACCGTCATTAAATTGTTTTTTATTTGTTCTAGGCATATGCAATCTCTAATTTGGTTTTTCAAGTATTTGCTAATATGTAGTTAAAAGGACATTTTAAATATGTCGAAAGTACTCAAGATACATACAATTATTTGAATACCTAAATTCTAATCTAAAGCTACTAGTATTTAAGTGCAATTGCCTTTAAAAACATGTATCTTCAGAAGTTCATGTCAAGCAGCTACACACCAAACCCAGGCTCTTCACCTCATAGCTCCACATTTGTAAATGCGAAATAAAGTTATAATACAATAAGACTAAGAATAAGAATATACTTTATTTGTCTTTAAACCATACATTCGATAGGACATGTGAATAAATACAACTAAAATAATAAAACACCATTAGGTTTGAGACATTGGCTGAAGATTAACATTACAAAACACTTACATTACGAAAAAACGTATTGACATTACAAGACATCTAGGAATTTTAAACTGATGAGGATTCAAATATACAAGTACTACTAATCTCAAAAAGTGAATAAATTGGGCTACAGTATGTGGACAATAATCAATTATAACATTTTATTTTAGTTTTGAATTTATGCGCTTTGAGCTGCTTGATATGCAGCTCAAAGCGACAATTTATTATAAATTGTAACTCCTGCAAAATATGTTGATTTTCTACACATTTCATGACGAAATTTTGCCTGTTTTATACAAAAAGGCCGAGTGTTATAGTCATGCCGGTTATTATTGCGCTAATGTTTTGCTTCATTGCTGTGAATATACTGGAGAACATGAAAGACGTATATATCGATAACAGGCATAATCTTGCTTTGTTTAAATATAGGCCTGCATGTCTCTCTAAATTCTAAATTAAAAAATTTCCTTATTATTCTTTTCTGAGCTACTAATAATTGCGGAATATATATACTTGATCCCCAAATTATGATGCCATAACTCAGAATGAGATAAACTAGTCCGTAATATACATTAATTATACGAGCATGAAGTGGTTTTCAGATGGAATTGCATATGGAAACAGAAGTGCATGGCGGAAAACAAATTAATCATTTAGTAAATTGTTAAATCAATACTGTAAATACATATTTACTTACATTGACTATTTTCAGATGAATTATTGTCACGTATTTTTTATGGCGGAGGGTTACTCTCTCTGACGTGACATGGGTGAGAGGGGGCTTTTATATGGGTTAGCGTAGGAATCCCCTGCTCACAATACCTGAACTCCTTCGTAATTCTATAAGATAGCACTTGAGTTTTGCTACTTCTATCAAAGTTATTCATTGAATAATTGATGAGGAAAGATGTAATCTAAATCCTCCAGTTAGCCCACTTAATTTAGAATAAAATATTAATTGTGCCTTTCGTGGCTGAGTAATTATTGGTAACGTCAATCCTTAACGATAGTCGTAAGCCCTAATAATTCAGGCAGCAGAAATGAAACAGTTATTAAACGTATTTAAATGGAATGGGTCGTTAGAAATGTTTACATGCAATCTATTGACATGCTTATTCATTCCCATACGTTAAATAAAGTAATCAACGCTTCGCAATTAATAAAATATATCAACACTTCAATAAAAGTGAGTTTATGATTTGTTCGTTACATCAAAGAAATGTTAAACTAGGTACTTATAGATTTTGCCGCTGTACAGAAACTATAAGTTTATTTGAAATAAGAAAAGTTCTTCCAGATTTGGAGCCAAGTTAATGAAATAAATTGAACACAATAGTGTTCCAAAATCTCCACTTTAAGTGAAATCGTAAGATGTTGAACACGGGATCAATTGGCAGTCATCGACTGTCCTGTTGATATATTTTGGGAGTAACAAGCCTCCCTTCATCAGAACTATTCAAGATCGAAGAGCTATCTGTGCGTATAAATGATAAATTAGATAAGAAAATAAAGATGAATTACCTGAATTTCAATGTGCTCTCCTACGGTCACATATTTGAAATTAGATCAAAATGTTATTACAAAAAAAAATTACATTATAACTTTATAAACTGGTTTAATAAAAAACTAAGTAAATTCCATATTTGAAATTGAACAAAATTGGACTTATACTAATAAAAAAATTTAACATTTTCAGTCTTACTTTGGCCCACGCCATTTTTGTAACGGAACAAAGCCGTTGGTGTAATTTGGCTGGTTCATTACAGAAATAATAAATACGCATGTGCCAAGCAAAATGCTAGGCGCATGAATATCATAAAATAATTCTTGAGGTAATTCATCCTTGATTCTAATCTAAGAAATTAGAATGCTAAAAATAATAAAACAATTTTTAAGACATAAATATTGCTTAATATTTGGAATTTGAGTTCCATCTGGTATGTCAAAGAAGTCGTGTAGGAGCAACCCTTAAGATTAATTATACTAACTGAATTGAGTGTTTTTTAATTCAATGTTTTCTGAATGTTTGATTGATGTAACCTACTTATGTAATAAATAATGATCACCAATTCAGCATTTTAAAGTGAGTTTCAAATTTCAAACTATTGTTCCGGAAACAGGGTTATCAGATTGATTGAAAATTTTATAACTGACTTTTATTTATTTAACTAAAATTGTTGCTAAATAGCAAAAATTTGATTAAATAATGTGACAACTTAAAATTTATATCTTGAAGAATGACATAGACCTTCTTGAATGACAGAGATGGCGTTCTAAAACAAACTTTGTTAAATAATAAAAATTCCAATTCTCCTGAAAGAAATTATTTTATGATATTCATGCGCCTAGCGTTTTACTTGGCACATGCGTATTTATTATTTCCGTAATGAACCAACTAAATTACACTAACGGCTTTGTTCCGTTACAAAAATGGCGCGGGTCAAAGTTAAACTGAAAATGTGAAAAAATTTTATTAGTATAAACTCAATTTTATCCAATTCTAAATATGAAATGTACTTAGTTTTTTTATTAAGCAAGTTTACAAAGTAATAATGTAACTTTTTTCCAAAAATTACATTTTAAACTAATTTCAAATATGTGACCGTAGGAGCACATTGAAATTCAAGTAATTAATTTTTATTTTATTACTTAATTTATCATTTATACTCACAAATAGCTTTTTGATCTAGAATAGTTCTGATGAAGAGAGGTTTGTACTCTCGAAACATGTCAACGACTGTCAATTGATCTCGTGTTCAACATCTTACGATTTGAATTAAAGTGGAGTTTTTGGAATACTATTTTGTTTAATTTAGTTTATTAATTTATTATTTTAGAGTAACGCACCATTGTCATAATTATTTATCTGTATTTCTTTTGGATTTACCTTCATCAACGACGAATGCATAAATAAATATTTAATAAGTTTGTGATCACACTTTAATTAGATATTACTTTATTTTTTATTTAATAATTATTCTACTATTATTTTATTACGCATTATTATTTCGCTACTTAGTCCTGCATTACGGCGTTTGGCAGACGCCCAAATATACAATCCCTCTACTAGAACTGGGTATCGTTTTTATACATACTTATCCTCTTCCACATACCGATATGCATATTTTTCGTCATCGTTAATTTATACATAATTAACACATTCTAGAAACTTCGCTATTCCACTCTTCTGGTAAAATATATTTAGTCAATGTATTTCACTAAAGTGTCTATTCTGCTGTCCGGTTAATTACCTTTTAATTGAGGTCAATAAAATCAGATGTGCTTCTCGTACTTATAAAAATAAACCCCACACAGCGTCCATTCATTTATTATCAATCAATTACCAGTTAAATTAATTTGGTCACTTACACGCTGACATAGTGCACTTAGTCAGTTTTAAAATGTATTCACGCTATATTTTACTTCATAAATAGAAGCGTGAATGATTCACTAAATGTTAATTACTACTTGTCGGGCTTTCCACTTGCATAAAACATGATTACTGCTCTTAACAATTCTTCACAAGATTTATGCGTCCTGAATTTTTTGTCTCTTTTATAAATATTGTATGTTCAATCTTTCTAAGCTCAAACTTGAACGTGAACAAATCTTCACGTTACAATATAATTTAGTCTAAAAATAACTGTTTCGTTTGTGGCCCCAGGAAACTTATGCTAATCAATTAATCAAGCTAAGCAAATTATGCTCAGTAATTAATTATTTTGCACAATTATTACACTCCCGAAAGCAAAGAACAACAGTCTAAACCAGGGGTAGGCAACGCGGCGCCCGCGGGCGCCATGGCGCCCCCGATTGATTTTTAATGCGCCCTCGCTGGACTAATGTAAATGTATGATAGCCAGAGCGATTTACTTACTCTTATCAAACGGCGATATACAGCAAGTAGTCAGTTGAGTTTAGGATTGTTCATAGATTAGCAGTTTGCTAACCTTGAGCGTATCTAATAACACGCACGTATTTTTTGTTAGTGTGTGATCGTATTTCGAATAGACCACGCGTAGACCGTGCATTTAAAACTACCAAGTAATCCGAAATAATTCTTTTCTTTCAAAA
>WYDF02002247.1:0-14064 GCA_009867245.2 Adranes taylori
ATATCCCAACAGGGAGTGGAGTTTAGTGGGTAAAAATCCCACACTATTGGATGCATCGGGCATCCTTTATCTTTTGATGATTCTCCACTTCCTACGCAAAACAAAAAAAAAAATAAAATAAAATAAAAATCAGCAAAAGAGTAATCTTCTGTTTAAAATAAAGGTTATGTTGTTCGTAGACAGGAAGTAGTATAGTGAACCGTGTAATGGTAATTTCAAACCAGGATTTTTTAGTACAAAAATACAGTTTGTTTGATAAAAATATTTCCTTGTAGAACAGATGTTTAAGTTTTCATTGGATAAAGAATGGTAGACATTTTTAAAGATATTTAAATTATAATACTGGTTATTCTTATGTTACTTCTGAGTTGCATCATATAAGTAAGGATGTGAATTTATTGGGATTTTGTATTTATGGATTTTTGTGTTTCATTTGCTTTATGGATTTGTTATTTGGTTTGCAGAAATAGATCCAAATGAATATTAAATTGACGATAATGTGCGGATGGATAGAGAAGAAGTTATGGCCGCTTTTGGACATGTCTTTCCTTAGCGACGATGAATTACCTATATCAGAAGATGCATTGGAAAATATATCCGATGACGAGGAGTTGTTTAGACGATTTGAGTCTGTTTTAAATCCTGGTGAAAGTATTGAAGTAGATCACAATTGGTTAAAGCTGTTACAAATCAAGAAATAGAGAGAGAAATATCTTGGAATAGTATTGTTTTCCTCTATAACGAGCGCCAGTAACGTAAGGGATATGTGGCACCCTTTGCTTGGAATTGACATTGTAAAAAATGCAATGAGTATAAATTCATTTGAAAATTCACTTGAAATATTATTGAAATGAATCGTTCTATTATTCATTTCAATAATAATTTAAATATGAAGTCCAATGAAGATCTCGAACATGACCGACTATATAAAATACGGCCGATCATTGATCATTTAAATAACAAATTCTTGTCAATCCCAATGACGAAGACCTTACATGTGGACGAACAGGTACCAAAACCCGTCACCACATGCGCCAAAACAACCCTAGGAATCCTCACAAGTGGGGTTACAAATTGTATGTATTATTACAATGATAAAGGGTTTTTCCACAAATTTTAGATAAATTCTGGACAGGAACAGCCAATGGAAAATGGTGAACCAAACTTAGGCGCTTGCGAAAATGTAGTAATTAGACTAACAAGAGAAGTATCCACAAATTTATAACTTTTACGGTAACAATTGTTACTCAGGAATTCCGCTTTTTACATATCTTAAATCAAAAGGAATCTTTGCCATTGGTACATTCCGAAAAGATAATCAATAATTTTCTATTTGAAACGAACAAACAGGTGAAGGGATCAACTGACGAATATACAACAATATTCGAAGGATATATCATATCGTTGGTTCAATACATTGATAATACTGTGTGCTTTTAGGCTCAACTTCATGCGGAATATATCCAGAACAGCAGTTGAACCGATGGGATTGGTCATTGACTGAACAGCAGGTTTTCATATGGAATTTAAAGCTAACTAAATTTTCAAAATGTTACTTACAGTATTTGAAAAATGTTACTTACAGTAACTCTTACAGTATTTTGTTCTACCTAAACAATATACATAATATTTTAGGAGATCTTAATACTCACATTTAATTAAGTATAATTATGTTTTGAATTTTTTTAAATTTTTTTTTGTTTTGCGTAGGAAGTGGAGAATCTTCAAAAGACGAAGGATGCCCGATGCATCCAACAACTGTGGGATTTTTACCCACTAAACTCCACTCACTGTTGGGATTTTATTCATGAGGAAGTTGGTGAATTTATTATTGAGGCTTTAGGATTTGTCATCCTCTTCAGCCATTATGTTTTGATATTCAACGAATATTTTATCGTATCCCTCATTTCGACGTATGTTTGTTCAACAACATTCTCTGAGAAAGTAAATTATATTGAATATAAATTTGTTCAACAACTTTGGTAATATCATGTTTTAAACAAACATCTAGTAGTTTTGACTTAGTATCAAAGAAAAATCGTGACCATTCTCTAGCATGTGCTCTGCTAAATGAGACCTATTTGGTTTGTTCAATGGAATACAATCCGAGTGGTCTCTAGAACGGGTCGAAATATAACAAGATATCATGCCTATGTAAAATATTTTAAAAACTGACGAAAACTTGGCACGGAAGTAATTAAGATAAGTGATATTGAAGAACCTACGATGACTAAGAATGTCAACACTTTTCCCTAAACTACTTGACATATATTGGATTTCAAAAAAAAAATGTTATTGATTATTCTTGTAGGGTATCCTATGTTCAGCCCAGGTTCTAAATAAATTAGCTTCACATAAATAAAGTCAGTTGAAGACATCGGTATAGGCAAAGCACAATGAACCAAAGAATGGAAAGCTGCCAAATTATGTGATCATGGAACATTAGAACTAAAATGTCACAATGAAAATTCTTGCTATAAATTTTCATGAATTGTAAGCCAATTTGTCATGATTAAATTAGTGAACAAATCTAAAAAGGATATACATTTATTCACAGAGAATTCAGGTGTGAATTGAACATGAGGATGGAAACTGTTGAACTGTTCCCTGAACATCAAGAAATCATTCTTTGTACATTCAATGATAATTAAAGTCTTATCTACGTACCTATGGTAAAAGACTACCTTGCTCATAGAAGACTATTTTCTAGCTGAGACATAAAAACTTCGGCTAAGAAATGGTTAAGACAAGAACCCAACGCAAGTCCAGAATTTTGTTTATAAATTTTCTTGTTAAATTGAAAATTGATTTGATAAAGACTAAATCTTAGTAACGTCATGATACTCCAAATCTGATAATGAAGTAAACAAAAGCTGCTCATATATAATATCAGGAATAACATTACCAGGTACTGATGGAAAGAGATTTACCACGTCCAATATAACTATCATAAAATTTTATCGACTTTAAATGTGTTACCAGTTCAACGGAATATGTAATACTGTACTTACTTAGCTTCTCGTTTTCAGCATTCAATTTATCTGTTCTCCCTTATCTCTTGCCTTAATCCGATGTTATCATTTTTTATTTCTTTTACTTCCTATGTCACCTCTTTTTTTTAATTCCGTCCTAATCTCTCTTAACTCATTTAAAATCTGCTTCTGGAAATCTAAACTGTCTTTCCTCCATCTGTCGTAAGTACCTTCCCTTCTCTTTCTTTTTAACTCGTTTCCTCTTTTTCCAAATTCTCTACACACCTATTAACGTTACTTCCAGATTTCAAAACAATTTTCGCCATTGCCATTTCTATCATCGTTTCCCTATTCCTTTCCTTGTGTATTTCTTTATAAGGTAACTATATAGCCACACTTTTTAATGTACTATTATATTTATATTCCAATTTTTTAATTAAATTTTTAATATATTTTTTTTGCAAATCCGAAAAACACTTCCAATTATATTTCGCAACCTTAATAGCTGTTTTTTACTATTTAACCATATAAATTTTTTGCTTATCCTCACGCTTGCCGCTTAATCGTTTTTTTATTATTATTTACGCCCAACACGTGTCCGCAGTTTATATTGTTTTCAATATCTTAATATTGATATAGATATATACCCGCATCTCTATACTTCAACTTCTGGTCGATCAATATAATATTAATAGCGCAGACACCTGGAATAACAATTCGTATCTATTCGTTCGTCCGTCATCATGGAAACGAACGCACGACAGCAAACCATATAAGTAGCAGCGATTGCGCTGATACCTTCTTGTTCATTTTAGTAATTAAGTAATTAGCATAAGATCATGTAGCATAGAGTTTCGTATGTAACATAGAACGCGGCAACCATCTTAATCTTGCATGATGCAATATAAGTTAATTTAAATGTTATAAATATAAATTAAATTATTAACCATTATTTTTAATATTGCATAGTGAGTTTAATAAGTATTGTGTAATAAATAAGAAATAATTTAACAAGTAAAACGATTCGCTTAGACTTGGTAATCGTAAATGTTTAATTACATGAAATTAAAGAAATTGAATTATTTTAATGTAACTAAATAAATTGCTTTATCGTGGCAAATTATGACACATATTTAAGTCTCATTTATATAATGTTGTAGTAAGAAAATAAAATAAGTAAAACAAATAATCAACCAAGAAGTAATTGTATTTTACAACGTAATTTTCCACAACCTAACTTTGGTTACCCCGATAAATAAATATCTTTTGGCCATAACCAAATATCCATAAAACGAACCGAGGTTTAAAACTTGACTTTGAAAAAATAAAAATGACAAAGTAAATTGACTTTCCAAATTTGGCCCAGGTCAACTTAACACATTCATGTCCGAATTAGAAAATATTATTGAAATTGTTTAAAAATCGTAAAGGTTAAGGACTACTAATACAACACATATCAAGAAAATAATATCAGAAATAATCTAAAAAATATTGCATAGTTTTTTAAATTAGATGTGGGGTGATAGTGACTCGCTCGGAAAATAAGGGTACACATGTAAGAAAATTTTATTCATAGTAATATTTTAACAAAACGTTGTTTTATTTTTGTATACTGTACACCTTTTTCTTGGTTGGGTCGTAAGAATCAAATGTTGTCCATCTTGTGGAATGGTATACGGTTTAAGTGATCTGCGGCCCGAACCAGTTGCAACTTTTCCATATTTCAGCAAAACTGCTGTCACAGTCTGTCTTCTAAATTCTAAGTTATCAAGGTTCAGACTATACTGTCTAAATAAAACCCATGGATTACTCATATGTGAAGTACATGACTGGTAAAACTTATATAATTATTTAACGTGACTTTATGGTCAATTTAGGAAACAAAATCTCCAACTAACATGATACTAACGGTACATTGGATGAAATTCATAATTTTATAAGTACAGGATAGAAAATTGAATATTGATTGAACACGGCAACCATTACGGATTTGATTATTTGTTAACAGCGTAATAGTTGAAGTCATGCCAGACATGGCTGCCGATCCATAGTAATGGTGAAACGGGGCGCTATGAATCATGTTAGTATTGACTTCAACTTGACAACAATAAAAATTTATTTAGCTTCATATCACATAGTAAGTCTAATCATCATGTGATGTGAATATAACTATTAATGTACTTTGAGTATAGGCTGTTGTCACTTATAATTTTTTTTATTTTAAGTGCTTGAGCTCTCATTTAATTAATTTTAGTATCTTGATAACGCATTCAGGAAATTTGCATTGTTATAAACAGCGCTTTCACCAAGGCCTAGCTTCTCAGGATATTTAAGTTGAACATCACGTCCTTGGTATATGTCAAAGTTTCTGCAGTAGCCGAAATGAGATGCTAAGACCCATACTTTGTAGCCAAATCGAATAGGTTTATTTTTTATAAATTGCCTATACCAATTGCGCCCAAAGTGTGGTATTACTGTCTCATCAATTGAACTGACCGGTGCATATTTAACAAATGTTTCATTTATTATATCAATAAAGGGATGTAGTTTTGCCATCTTCTCACTTTGGGAAAGATTTGATTATCCGCAGCAGATTTTCTTCAAATCTATTACGCTTCATTGAATTGACTACCAGAGTATTTAGAGAATCATCGCATCCTTTCCAAAATATTCTTCGCCTTGGAACAGGAACATACCCACTCAAATATAACATACCAATAAATACAAGAAGTTTGTCACTTCCTAGTTCCAAACAACAACTATTTGTAATAGAATACATTACAGTATGTTTAACTAACAATTAACTAGAAAGAAATATTTCTAAAAATTCCAAAGAATCACTTTGTTCAGATAAGTATAGCGGCAAAACATAAATATGTTTATTAAATTATTTGACGTGCGGTTTGAAAAGGGTCCGTGTTTCAAGTCACGTTTCTTCTTAACTTCATGTATAGAGTTTTCAATCAAACAATAATTGTCCGATGATAGGTGCAGAACAGAGTCAATGTATATTCACTTATACAAATATATTGATGTTCTGTAAAAACAGGGTGTTGAAAAAGCTTAAATACTTTATAGCATAGATGGCCATCCACCTAAAAAGTCCATCGGATTTTTTTCTATCTTTGTAGTCTCTCATATATGATTCGCATTTTTCGATGATTACCTGCTTAAATAATTAATGTGGTTGCTTCATAATGCAACGATATCCATATCCCTAATTTATTAAATCTTTCTATAGTAATAATGTATTACAGAAACTTTTATTAGAGTCCTTAGTGTTAGCATTCAATAATATTCTATAATGGTTGACATTTCGTTCTAGCTGTTTTTTTTATGACGCACAAAACGAATGTAATATTTTATATTCTTTCAAGATATTTGAGGTTAGAATAACGACTAACATATGAGCTTAACATAGATCGCGTGCCGTATGGATGAACATTGGTTCACTTTTACTCCAAGCGTTCATATCACCGTTGAGATCGGATAGATTACGTGACTTGACTATTAAAAGACGTACAAACATGATACCTTTAGTAAATTGACATTTAGTGCGTTACGTAGCAAACAGATGGCGCCTTTCTTATTTTAGTACATCAACGCATACCAAATAGTCATAAGCCATTGAAAAATATTACGAATTTATTATATGGACGTTTATTTAAACCATTCCTACCTATCGACGAATGTATCATTTATCAATATTTTGAATATACAATTAAAATTGAGGTAGAAATTCAATTCTTCTAAAATTAAAACCTTGCTTAAAACTTTTCAACTCATGTTTTATTGCTGACTCAATTTTAACTATAACGACTTTACGAGGGTGGTTTGACGGAAATCTGATTTAAATAAGAAAACCCATGATTTTTGTTTTTTATCATTTATTTTTTAACATAGTCCCGCTTTAAGGCAGTACACTTTTCAAAATGACCTTCCAACTTCTTCATCTCTTCGAAAAAGCAATTTTACTCGAGATCTTCAAAATCGTGAGAAGTTTCAGTCATCACTTCATCGTTAGTTGCAAAACAGCGTCCTCCGAGCCATTTATTGTAAGCTTGGGAACAGAAGTCGCAAGGTGCTAGATCTATTGAATACGGTGAGTGGTCGAGATCAATTCGTAATCTAATTGGTGCAATTTTGGCTGTACGATGGGTGCTCTGTGAGCAAGTTCGTTGTAATAATGGAACAGAACGATTTTAGCGAGTCAAACCAGGGCGTTTTGTGTTCAATTCGGCGCCCAAACGGCTGTGTAGTAATCCCCAATTATCATTTTACTCCTTGCCAAGTAAACAATAAAAAAATGCCTTTTGCATCCAAAAAACAGCCGATCACCCTAGAGGCCGACTGGGTTGTCTTTGCTTTCTTCGCTGGGCTATCGCCGCTTTTTCCCTACTGTTTTAACTGTTACTTCCTCTTGAGCGCATAGTAATGGGCCCACATTTCATCGACACTGACGTATGGATGAAAAAATCTTTCGGATAGCGTTTTATCTTCGCTAAAAACTACTTCGAATCCATCACACGTATGTGTTTTGGGTCAATATTGCGTATACGCGTCACCCACCGCGCTGATAGCTCTTTCATATCCAAATGTTTGGGTATGATGCTGACTGATGCTCAGTTTATATGCTTTCAGCCTCTACTAGCTCAGGAATTTTAATTCGCCAGTTAGCTATAATCATATTATTGATTTGTTGATGATTTCGGGTGTAGTGACGATATTTGATGGCCCTGGGGGTGTTAATCATAAAAAAACACTCGTACCAGCACGAACAAATTCAGCTTTTTGAAATTTAACTGTTACCAGCAACGGTGTATACTAGCCATCCACAGCATCCTGTTAGGTTTTGATTTCTGCATTGTTTTTCCTTTAATCACTGACCTAGATTTGGCATTTTTCTATTTTGCCGCGTAAAACACATAAAGTTGTTTATTTGCAATGGATGTAGGAACCAAACTAATTGATCCTTTTTCTTCAAATTTTGATAGACGCCATGAATTGGCGTCTATCAGCAGCTGTCAAAACTAATATAGTGTTCGTTGTCACGTAACGCTATCTATTGAAGACCAGATTTATGTAAAAGCACCCTCGTATTTAAGAATTATTTAAAACAAGAGACGGGAAGGAACACTTATTGCTTAGACTAAACAATGATGAACATACAGTATAGAAGACATGGAAGGACAAAAGTATTCAAACCAATAATTACGTCTCGTTAAGTTGGCGCTCAAGCACTAGAACCGCTCCCAACCATTTCAGTATGCTATATTAAGTCTTGCTAAAAAGCACTAGTAGAATTGGGGTTATAGGGGAATCATTTGAAAACAGTAATTTCATAAATTCCGAAATATTGTAATTTTAGCAACTTTGAGATTAGTAAATCAGTAATAGATACTCTAAGTCAGAACTTATGGAAATCATAGATGTGTTACTCTACATTTAAAGACAACGCAGAATAACTAGAAGTTCATAATCAGAGAATAGTTATTCAGCGTTATTATTCTCATCACAATCATTTTATTGCTACTTGATATTATAGCAGTCACAACAATCAAATCACAACATTGAACTAAACAGTCCGACCTTCGAATAAGTGTTATTAGTCTTGAGTTAGGAGATATTGTCGTGTTGAAAATTGACGTAGGGTCGTGCAAACAATAACCAACTGAGTAAATTCTAGGATCAGATACAATCAATTCAATCCAACCGGAATCAAAATGCAGAAGTTAAGATATTACTTTGGGGGATTCAAAAATATGCCCCATAACTATACAATTTGATTGCATTAGAATTATGGGAGCCTTCAATTTATTAAAGCCAACAAATCTACTTTAATAAAATAAGTACGGCTTATCAATTAAATAAAATAAAATAGAGATATTACACCAAACCAATCCCTTTTACTAATCATTTTATTTTACATACAATTATAATTTCTTGGATTAACATATTTTGGGACGTGAGAAAACAATAACTTGATATGATTTATTTGAAACGCAAATACAGAGGTTTTTTTGCAACAAAGTTTCTCTTGTAGGCGAAAATAAATTAAATAATTAAATAATAAATACAGATCAGTTGGCGAATAACGTAATAAAATTCAGTATCGCTTTGGTTAGTTAAATATGCAAAAGATCAATCGCCACCGGTAAACTTTATTATTGATCAATAAATATATATAAACTTTTAGTCAACTTTTAGACTTTTAGTCATCATGTGTACATTGGTTAATCGGCGGTTAATTAATTTGAAAATGAAAATTAGTAACGTTGGAAAATTAATGAGAATTAAATTAATTAAATAAAACTTAATGAGATATAATTCTTTTAAAAACAATAAGTAAATTAATATGTATACACAGTGGAACCCCAGACATGTTTTGAATAGTAAAAAGATATTCGAGTTCTCGAAGTATAAAATTAATTGCGAACTTAAATTTACCAAAAACTCTAACTGAACTGTAAGAATAATCTGAACGTAATGTCCCCAGCTTCATAACAGCTTATATAAAAGAATCTATTGTGCTGCCCTCTACAGGATACCAGGCGTAACTAAAACTCACTCTATCTCACTACTACTTATTGAAGTCCATTTAAACAGTATATGTATTTTGCTCGCTTTAATCACTAAACGTAAAATCTGAAGAAATCAGAAGAATATTACAGCAACTTCAGATTATTGTATCCCCCAAACTGTATTCGCAGTAAAGTTCCCACTTACAGATATGTCAAAGCTAATAGCTGCAGACTATTCACGTGTACGTAGTCGCGATATATTACAAATTTTAAAGAAAATGAATGTATCTAATGTAGTTCGTTTGGCAAAAGTATATAATAAAAAGTTTCATTAGGTGTTACAATATTATCTGCAGAATAGAATTAGGGTCTTCACACTTGCAACAGATTGAAATCTATTCTCCTCCCAATCTTTTAGTTACAGAAGGTGTCTAATTTGTACTCTCTCCAAAATTGTACCATCCACGAAACCCTTGAAAACAGCTGATCCAGGTGGTAGCTAAAAGTACTAACCAGTGCTTCCTTTATCAGTTCATTTTAGTCTATTATCTCTGATTGGGAAGTGTGTAAAATTTAATCAATCTATTACCTATCCATCTCAATTACTCAATACTTTTATACTATTACTCAATACAAAATAATCTATTACTCAATACTTTTAATTTAATATATTAACAGGCAAACTGTGAAGATACTCTTAGATTAGCTCTAGCAGCTAAGACAGATGGGTTTATGGGTGCCAATGAAATTGCCATTTTATATTCCAATATTACCAAGCAGAGATTACGAAAGTGGCGTAATTCATTTATTCGGAAATCTTTCAATTTTTCCGCTTATAAAATCTAAATATTTACTCATTTAAAAAAATTAATTTTTTTAAATCCATAAAACTATCTTGTGGAGCCAATATAGTAAATATATAGAAGGTAAAAATATATAAGAATTCCTATCTGGATATTAATGGTTGAAAGATAAGAATAATGCTTATTCAAACAGACTTCTTTTGTCATTCGTTTCTTTTTCAATCTAGATAAGACTTTTGTTACTCCTTAGAAGAATAAAACTCAATTAATTTCTATATTGGTCACCAAAAGAAATATGAAACTTTTGTACAACGATGGGAAACGAACGGCAGAAAAATAATAGCATTGTCCGCTAGGTATAATATTTAATCTGGATTTTCTTTGATTTCTACTTCTCTCCTAAGTATAATTCTCTAAACGTCTCGGGAAACATATTGTTCTTACGCGGCATGCGCCTAAACTAAAATGTTTGTCCTGCTTTTATTTTCCACAGAAGCTTGAAAGTTGATTACGTTATTTGATATTATTATTAAGATAGATGCAAATTACTCTCTATGTAATTTAATTGGAATAACTTTATTTATTTAGTGATATAAGGATACTGTGTTTTCCTGATTCAACTCTATTTTAGTTTGAGGATAGAAAGTTTGTACATATGATACTTATAAATTATGTAAATAATTCAGATAGGCATTGTGAAATGTTATTATCATGTATGCCAGTTTTCAGAAAGGAAAAGTGTTGCTAAGCAATGAGCTAGATAGAAGGCGTGGTTCAGAAAAAGTCGGGGTCGGCTTACAGTTGTGAACTGAGTGTATGATGCGCTAACGTCACTAGTAGAAGCGGGAAATTTATGTTGATTGGAGACGGATCGCCACAGAGTGAAAGCGTGTCGTGTGGAATTGTGCGTGCGATAATAAAAGACAGCAGTCTTAATTGACCGTAAAGCAATCACAACCGACGATAATGAGGAAAAGCGTACCGTGTGGAAGTATGCGCATGGTAGTAATCCAGTGCTAATTCGTTATAGACACAATGATGGCCGAAAGTATTTAGTAAAATTTGGTGAGAAGTAATCAAGTGGAATATATTAGATAAATGGGAATGACAATCCTTTAATTTTAGTGGGAAATTAGCGAACCACAAAAACGTTTAAAAGCTTCCATAGGCCCCACACAAACTAATTTTTGCATCAAGTAAGCAGTAGCTACGTCACTCCAATTTCTGAACATAAAATCGATGATTTAATTTAGACTAAACTTATAATAAATACCGCATAAAATAATGATTATATTAAGTTGTCGAATTTAGTAGTGAACAGTCATAAGGCATAAATAAAATAATTATTATAAGAATGAAGTCGTTAACGAGATTAAATTAAATCGAAACCCACAAGGTTAATTATTAAAATAAATTAAAATACATCAATGAGGTAACTGTGCATAATTATAAAATATGTTTGGTAGAAGAGGAACCATAGAATTTGTAAGTGAGCACTTTTATATTAATTTGGAAAATAGTTGACGATATATGAACACCATTTTTGTTACCTGATTTGCACGTATTAATCGAGCATAAGTAATAATTAATTTGATTATTCTGATGAGGCGTTCTTTACTGATTTATGTTTGGCTGAAAGAATATTTATTTTAATTGCATTTTTATTTGATGGTATGTAAGCCTGTTCATGGTAATGTAAAAACGAAGATTCTTAGTCAGCTATTACACATCGGGTTTGTTGTTTTTGAAAACAATCAAGCAAATCATATACAAAATCGACAATTTTCAGTAAACATCTATCAATGATCTGTGCATAATTAAATCTAACTTAATATTTTTCTAAAGAAATAAGAACGATTAATTTAAGAAAAATGATTTATAGCAAATTTTTGTTAACATATATGTTAGAATTCTTTGAAATCACAAGCCTATCAATTATTTTTCAAAAATAGTATAAAAATGAGAAATCTCATTTTTATTATCGTGTTCATTACATGGGAAATAAAACCTGATTAGAACAAGTTTAAACATTTTCTATGAGACATGCGCATTTACCAAGCAGAGCTTTATAAAATACCACACCTTATTGGATTACTAGGATCAGGTAGCGGGATCCTTTTTTTTTTCTTCGCGAGACAGATATTTCACGTAAAAGACAGGAAAAATCCTCTAAATGGCGGGCTAAGTCTTTCAGATGCTTTGCATAGAAAATTTATATGTTTCGCTACAAGCTAATCGTATTGTCTAATGCTGCTTACGCATTTGTTTATATTAATTAGTTGTATTCAATTTTTAATTTACTATGACGTGTACTAAATTTAGTTTTTAATTTTGATGCAAAGTGTAAAGAGTTTTTGATGTAAAGTGTATTTACAAAAAAAGAGATTATGTTAGATGTACACGCACATTTCACGTTTCCAATCAGAACGATTCAGTCAATTCTTCTGTTATCGACATGAAAATCGAAATTGAAGCTGATCAAGTTTTCAAGGATTAGATGAATGCCCATTCTCTGATAATCAGCGATACAATTTACGAATATACTGCAATGAAAAATCATGCAAGAAAACTTCTTTAACTTACGTTCTGGGACAACGACATCACATGAGAATACGAAATTCGAATAGTATGATCTTGCAAATTTTGATGGCAAACAAGAAGTAGCTGAAAAGCACAGCTCCTTGTCAGTTCATCCCAAGAATACTTCCAATCTTCAATCAGGCGATCATACCAACGAGCACAGTTTTCGCGTTGAATAATTTTCATAAGTACACATCGTTTCCTCACTCTCCTTCTTCATCATTCTTGCTTCTTCCCTCTTTCCTTTCAGCCCTTTTAATTTATCATTATGTACCCCATCATTTGCCGCATCATACCTTCTAGATTCTCAATCTCTCTGTTTTTACTCTCTGATCTCTCCCTTTTTCCTTTATCCCTAACATTCTCAGCAGAAACACGTACACTACGCATTCAAAATGTCGTTGCATAACTACATTATTGTAGATGTACAAGGTTTTGATGTTCCAAACTTTACACCTAAGGAATGTAGTGAACTAAATCCAAATCAATCAATTATTAAACGTTATAACCTTCTGAAACCTGTCGATGATATCATCTACGAAGCGATTTGAAAGAATGAGCTCTATATCTGGAACGATAACATTATGGAATACGATATTCAAGAGTTAAAATGCTTGTTTCGGACATGGAAAATGATTTAATTAAATCAACTTGCTGATGAAAACATAAATACAATTTACTTGAAGGGTCATCACAAAGTTCGATACTTAGAAGCGTTGATTGATTATGAAAAAGAACGTATTGGAAAAAATATGCAAGTTATTAATCTGAAAATATACACTGATTGTCCTCGACTATTTAAACAAATTTCAGCGATTTGCATACATCATGATGATTCTCGCAGTTATGTTTGTACAAACATTATACTATTATATTGTCAAGACCGATAAGATACAGAGAGAGAGAGAGTTCAAGAGGAAGAAGACTGATATTGATATAAAATTTTACATGTATTATCTACGTATATATATATATATACAGGGTGATTCATGTAACCTGGAATATTGTATTATATCTAAAAATATGGATCGGACAGAAAATTTGTCGAATCGAAACTTTAATATCTCCGAGGGGGGCATCCGCTAGTACTAAATCACGCCCACCCTCATAACCCCTGTGGGCGGGGTGGGCGGAAAATTTGAAATCTTAAATAGGAACCCCTATTTTTTATCACAGTTTCAGATATTA
>WYDF02002258.1:0-14064 GCA_009867245.2 Adranes taylori
CCAAAGAAGAATCTCGTGTATGACGTCGTCTTTTTAAAGGTGCTGAAGTTGAGATTCTTTGGAGGTGCACGCTACAACGCGAAAAAATAATAATAATAATACCGAAACTGAAACTGAAACTAATAATAAAAAACATAACCTCAAAAAATTCTCAAGAGTATGATGAAAGGTAATTTGCTAGTGCAAGAAAGTAAAGATAGAGTTGAAGGAACAAAAGTAAATGGTATGATGAAGTGTGATCAAAAAATGAAAGTAGTAAGGATGTTATTAAGGAAATTAAGTATGGTGAGTTATCTTGGAAGGAATTCTTGACGTCAAAAAAGGAGTTGAAGCAAGAGCAAGATTTTTGTAAGGAGAAAGGGGAGAGGGCAGAACGTGATGAAATAGAGTCCATGAAAACAAGCATTAATTATGGAAATATACGCAAAGGAGAGAGGAGGGATGTACTAATACGTAAAGAGGAATATGGAAGTAACGGAAATGAAAGAAAAGGGAAATAAGAAAAAGGCTTGGAAAGTTTTTGAAATTTTTTGAGACATTACTGTTGAGGAGGTACGAAGGAAATTAAAGGAATAAAGAAGGGTACTTGTGTGGGAGAGGATGGAATGCCGGTGGATATATGGAAGTGTTTGAATGAACAAGGAATGAAAGCGTTAGCGACAGGAATAAATGAACTGTGGAAGTGTAAAAGTTATGGACCAGAGAAATGGAAGAGAGGAGAAATCGTGGTGATTTATAAAAGAGGTAATAGGGTGAAGGTAGAAACTAAGAGGAGGAGAAGCGCTAGCTTTGGCATCTACTTGATTTAGAAGCGGTATGTAATCAGCGGATAACATCTTAACCCTAAATTATATAATTCAACAGGAAATATGTAATGGAAAGAAGTTATACCTCCGTTTTGAATTCAGCTATTTGAAGGCAGCGTTTGATAAAGTAAATAGGGAGAAGTGGTGGGAGGGAATGGAGAGTGCTGGTATAGCTAGGAATTTATGTGATATAATAAGAAGGTTGTATGAAGGGCTTTAGGTTATACGGATGACATAGTATATATGGCGAGTAATAGGGAAAAATGAATGAAGCCATCGATAGAGTAGTAAATGGATATCTGTTGAGGACAGGTATGGTTCTGAATGTGTAAAAGATGGTAGTGAGGATTCATATTATAGAATAATGGGTTCTTTATTGAACATGGACAGATGGTTGCGCAAAAAGCCAAAATTCCTGCTGAGAAAATTAGGTGTGTTTGGAGCAGTATTTGGATATTCTGTGGAAAGGAGACTTTTGGTTATGAATGTATGTAGAAAAAGTATAATTATGTATGGACCGAAAGTATGGGCTGTGAGAGAAAGGGAAGAGATTAAAAGAGTATTGGTTAAATGCTGCGCAAATGGTTTATGAAAATGGTAAATCTTCACCTCATCTTCACCTAACATCACCTTTCGTTCGTACTTCACCATCTATCTAACCTCCTTCAAGCAACACTTGGAATCATTTAATTCCTGTAACACTATCTCCCCAGGAGTCGATCTTTACACACGTAATAATCTTCTCCTGTACTTTATCCCAATTCCTTCCATTTTTTTCCACTATTTCACTGTGCATACTGCCGCTCCATACATTAATATACTTCTCACACATACATTGAATATCATCTATCTCATTCTTATGGAGCCACCAAATTTATCCGCCCATACCTTACTTTACCTCATTCTCACCAACATTACACTTCCGTTCCTACTCAACATCTATTCTATATATCCGAACTCTTTTACACATTCAATCACCCTTTCTCCCTTTACAAATATATCTTTCTTACTATCCTTTCCTCCTTTTTCACACACCATTACCTTGATCTTTTCGACATGCAAATCCAATCTCCTCTTCTCCAAATACCTATCACCCTTACCTATCCAAATACCTATCAATCGCCTCTGTGAAGCAGCTATTATAATAAAGGACTCAAATTCATATATGGGTAAACACATAAACATATATACGCAATAACGTGGTAATAAAGATAGGGTCTACTGTTCTTAATATTTATAAGTTTATATATATATATATATATATATACATGACTAGATTCACCGGTTTTAATTGACTGACATTGGAATGGAAAAGCACTGTCGTGTGAAATACGTTCTTGCTTGATGCGAGCGACCGGAGACAATCTGGCTGTTGGATACAAATTGGCTGCTTAACTTAGCGACGTCGACTCATTGGTGACGTTGCCTCGCTGTTCATGGCTTCTCCATTACCTTCTCTGACGCCGGCCTTCTCATAGTTGTATCAAAGACACAGTTAGTGGGTGAGAGAGAGAGAGAGAGAGAGAGAGAGAAAAAGTTATAAATTTGAATGTGACAAAAGACATGAAAAATTGAGTAATGAAATAATTAGAAGAGTCAGCAAATGTATTATATGACACTTGGCTTTTGAAATGTCGATGATAATGTTTTTCTTGTTTTAATAGTTGATCTAAAATGATTAAATTATTCTTAAGCATTACGCTGCTTTGAGCAAAACGTACTTAATACTACGAATATGCCCGCTTTCCAAAAGATTTAGAGAGAATCATTTTAGTAGAAACGTGCGAAATGCTCACTCGAAGGCAACTAACATGAACCCCAAAACGTCAGGTGAATGATGGATTAGGAGGATCCTTTTTATGTGAAATTAGCTGACATGACAACAGTTATGGTGTGTTGCCTGGACGGCAGCACTCTGCGTGGCTGCCAGCTTGAAGGAAACTTCTGCTAGACAATTTTAGGAAGTTTAGAACTCGAACCAATATAGAAGCATCATTACTTCCCTAGCAATTTTAAGGATCAGACTTAAGTCGCTCTGCTATCGGAAATCTACAAGAACATAAGTGCTAGTAGCTGATCGTATTAGCTTTACGCGACTACAGTTTTGGGAAGCATCAGATCGAAACGCCTTCTGCTAAAATTCGTAGAACCAATATCCAATGAGAGAAGACTAGCAATCGGCTGAAAACACAAATGGCGAGAATCCTACGATTTATTGCGAATGGATGGATGAAAGAATAGTTATCATAACTTTTCGGTTAATCTCGTAATAATAACATTCACAAAAATATCAGACGCGGAAATATAACCTGTCGATGTAATACATACACATATCTAGGACAAAGGTCTTTGACATTTTCTCCAGCGTATGATCGGTATCATTTGCGACTCGTGGCATGTTAGAAGTTTAGATCACGATACAGTTGTTGTCTTATGTGACGGGACACATTAATATTTATCTGGCGTATAAACGAGCAGAACTTTTGGTATTTGAGTGTAAACAACCTACATGCAAATCATGGGTGACCTGTCTGAACACGCCGGGAACAACGATCGAATGGGTGATTTAGTAACTGAATGAATTTATAAAATACCCCAGTCCCCACCAAAAATCTTTCTAGACCCCCTAAAAGAGACGTGTCCTGCTGGTTGGGAAGTCATGCTTTTAATAATCGCAGAACAAGAAAATTTTAATCTACTGATTAGGAAAGATTAGGAAATATTAATAATTGAAATCACTTCTAGATAAAAAAAAATCACTATTTGGAAAATAGTGGAACACTATTTTCTATATAAGATGACAAGTTGTATCAATTATTGCCCATCCTTGCAAGTAATGTCACATTAGAACAATAATTGAATGAATCAAGGTATCAAGGTATAGGTTAAGAATGGTACCTAGTATTCATAATATCTGTTGTGTTAAAACATGCGTGAAGAACAAAGTCAATGAACTTAGCGGTACCTTACACATTCGTAGTATTGATTGTGCATACCATCATCAGAAGGTGGTTACCGACTTACCAGGGTCAAGCAATAGATAGAATTAATATTTTTTTACATGTTCGTTATCAACTATTTTTTATTTTACTCTTTAAATACAGCTAGTTTGCCATTTTTGTAAATTTCCTTTTTTGTAGACAATGTTTTTGTAAACTTTAGCAAATCTACAGGGTGTATACTTTTTAATAGCTACATTACTAATGTCTCCTAAATTAGAAAAGATAGAGAAACGTTTAAATACGGAAAAATGTAGATAATTAAAAAACAAACAAATAAGAAACATCACCAATCAAGTTTTCAGAGCCGCATTTGAAATACATATTTACAAAAACCAAAAATTTGTAAGTTTCAAATTTACTCTAATATTCTTGTTTCCAATAATATGAAAACCCTTTAAAGTATTTTTTGTTACATAAGTAACAACTTAAGTGTACCCTCAACACCTATGCAATAGTTTCGGAACTGCGTAGGCATTATCAAAAAATTTTTTTTTGATAGGGACCTAATTTTTTTATTCATCGAATCGTTTCAAAATTGTGTTATAAATAAAATCCTGTATGATTAAAAATCAATTGTAACAGTGTATGTTGCTTTCCACAAGATTCTTATTTTTAGCCGGACCTGCCTCTATTAGTCCCAGTTACGACATATTAATTTGTCATGGATAGATTTGTTATAACGATTTTGGGCAAATTTTTATATTTGGAAAGTTTTCTACAATGAAACATGAATTGTTTATTATGAATTCATCCATGTTCGTAAATTAAAGCAAAATTATAAGAATAGGATTTTTTTATTATGAATTTTATTTGATTTTGGGCAGATTATTATAATTTTGAAATTTTCGATCACCAAAAAATATATATATTATGATTTCGGTATATTTTAAAAATTGTCGACTGAGAAAAAATAAATACAATACAATACTTTTGGGTGCCGATTATTATATTTTTAAAACTGTCGATCGCGAAATAAATTTGAATATTGATCACTTAAAAAAGAAATATTTATAATGATTTTAGGCAGATTATTATATTTTAAAATAGTCGATCGCGAAAAAATTTTACATTTTTTGTCGAACTTTTAATTTTTTTACAATTTTTGATCGCTAAAAATATATAATGATTTTGGGAAGATTTTTCTATTTTTAAAATTGACGATTCAAAAAAAATTATCAAAATTTTTGTCGAATTAAATTTTTTTCTTCAAATTTTTAAATTGTTTAAAAGTTTTGATCGCTAAAAAAGAAATATAATAATTTTAGGCAGATATAATGATCATTATATTTGGCAGATCATTATATTTTTAAAATTGTCATGACAAAAAAATAAAAAAACTTTTTTTTAATTTTTGAACGCAAAAGATATATATTTTAATAGATATAATAATTTGATATAATATAATAATTACATAATAATTTGGCGCAGATTATTTTTTTAAATTGTCGATCAAGAAAAAAATTTTAAAAACAGGAAGTATATAATAACTTCGCGCAGATTATTATTGTTTTTAAATTTACGATCACGAAAATATTTTAAAAATTTTTGTCAAATTTTATACATTTTTTTAACATCGCTAAAAAAGAAATATCCAGTTTATTATATTTTTTTAAATTCTCAAACGCAAATAGTTTTAAAGTTTTTTTTTAACTATTATAGAAATATGCAATGATTTTGTGCAGATTATTATATTCTTAAATTTGTAAATATCGAAAAAAGTTTAAAAATTTTGGGCGAATTTTTAAAAAGTTACTAATCGCGAAAATTAACTTTTAGAGCAGAGCTACTTGTTGATTACAAGTTTAATTTTTTCAGTGTTTTTTGATAAGTCACATGACTGATGCAGCGTGTTTTTTATTCCTTTGTAATAAGAGTCTAATAATCTCTGTACGCAGACTGAGTGGTAAGGAACCATCTAGCTTGTCTAGATGTGAGGGCCTCCACATCTAGAGTAATAGATAGCGTAATCCCTGCGGCTCTATCAATAGGTGGGTGGAAAGATTACCATATGGGACCGCCATATTAAATTTTTTTTAAATTATTGATTTCTAAAAGAATATAATGATAATCTTTTAGAAACTAGAATGATATTTTAAAATTGACCATTACGAAAAAATTTTAAAATATTTTTTGTGAAATTTTAATTTTTTTAAACTTTTTGACCGTTAAAAAAATAAATATTTCATGTTTTTTGGCAGATTATTATATTTTGAAAATTGTGGATCGCACAAAATTTTAAATGTTTTAAAATTATTGGTTGCTAAAAAAATATGATTTTGGGCAAATTATATTTTAATTGTCGATTGCGAAGCAATTGAAACTTTTTTTAAGAATTTTTACTGTTTATCAAAAATTTTTAATAAACAGTTTATATTTTTAAAATTGTCGATCACAAAACAATTTTTTGTACAAATTAAATTTTTTTATGTGGATCGCGAAATTTTTTATTTTTGTGGAATATAATTTTTTTAAATTTTTGATTGCTAAAACGAAATTATAACAATTTTGCATACTCTTAAAATTGTCGATCACAAAAAAATTTAAACAATTTTGTCAATTTTTTAAATTGTTTTATCGTTCATTGCTAAATAAGAAATATATAATTATTTTGGGTAGTTTATTAAATTTTAGAATTGTCGATCGCAAAACAATTTTAAAAATTTTTGTCGAATTTTTAAATATTTAAAATTGTCCATCGCCTTATAATATTTTGTAATTGTGATCGCTAAAAAAGAAATATACAGTTATTATGGACAGATTATTATTATATTTTTAAAATTGTCGATCGTGAAAACATTCTAAAGATTTTTATCGAATTTTTACTGTTTATCAAAAATTTTTGATCGCTAAAAAAGAAACATCATAATTTTGGTCAGATTAATATATTTTTTAAATTGTCGATTGCGAAAAAAAATTACTTATATAAATTACTTATAAATAAGCTTTTGTCGGATACAATTTAGTTTTACAATTTATGATCGATAAGAAAGCTACTGCTTTCTTATTTAGGGCAGATTATTATATTTTTAAAATTGTCGATTGCGAAAAAATTATAAAAATATTTGTCGAATTTTTAAGTTTTTAAAATTGTCGATCGCTAAAACATTATAAAACTTTTTTCAAATTGAATGTTTTAAATGTAAAATTTTTGGTCCCTAAAAAAAGATTTATTTACTAAATTTCGGCAGATTACAATGATTTAGGGCAGATTATTATATTTTTAAAATTGTCGATTGCGAAAAAATTATAAAAATATTTGTCGAATTGTTAAGTTTTTAAAATTGTCTATCGCTAAAATATTTTAAAACTTTTTTTAAATTAAATGTTTTAAATGTAAAATTTTTGGTCGCTGAAAAAGGATTTATATATTAAATTTCGGCAAATTAATATGTTTTTAAAATTGTCGATCGCGAAAAAATTTTAAAAATATCAAATTTTTAAACTTTTTAGCATTTTTGATGCCGAAATATATAATGACTTTGGGCAGATTAATATATTTTTAAAATTGTCGATCGCGACAAAAATTTTTTCGAATTTTTTAATTTTTTAAAATTAAAAATTTTTATTTTTAAAATAGTGAAAATTTTTTTAAAATGTATCAAATATTTTAATTTTTTAACATTTTTGATCGCTATAAATGAAGTATAGAATTATTTTAGGCAGTTTATTTTATTTTTAAAATTGTCGATCGTAAAACAAATTTAAAAATGTTTGTCAATTTTTTATTTATTAAAATATGCCACCGTAAAAAATTTTGACGCATTTTTTATTTCTTTTTAAATTTGATTGCTAAAAAAGAAATGCACAATTAGTTTTGGCAGATTAATATATTTTTAAAATTGTCGATCGCGAAATAATTTTAAATTCCTTTGTCGAATTTATGTTTTAAAATTTTCGATCATGAACAAATTTTAAACATTTTTTCAAGTTTTTAAATTTTTTTAAATTTTTCATCGCTAAAAATTAAGGTGTAATTATCTACTAGATTTTTCTTTTGTTTCAGGTGTTGTTAAAAATGTACATATCAACGCTAGCTGTAAGCTTAGCTGCTGTTTTACTAAACACAGTAGCCAGCTTGCCGCAATTGAACCATACAGTCGGAGCCAGGTATCAAATAAACCAATCAATGTCATCAATGAACAAACAATTTGATGCACGCATACAATATTTGCAATCTTTTAAGAAATTAGAACCAAAAAAATTAGAACTTATACGCTCTATAATTAATCTAATTAGTAATCATACATATGTGAATGTTAGGCTTAATAGAAAAATTAACAATTTCCAAAATTTAGAAAGCAGTTTAGATAATACTGTTATATTAAATCATTTTATAATGCCTGCTTTAAAAAGTTTTAAAAATAAATCTTTTACGCCACTAAAAACAAATAGAAATACTAGCATTCATACAAAAATCGGAAAACCTACAATGGCACCTCCCAAATCATTATTCCATATAGTATCAAACAATATTCCAAACTTAAAATCAAATAAAACGCAAGTAACTGTAACTATAGATTCCAAAAATTCTACTACAGGAATTATTAATAACAATAATTTATCAGTACCTACAACTATGATAAAACGACCGAAAAAGCGTAAAAAACGACCGATAACTAATAATTTCAAACAAAATTACAATCTAGTACATATTCCAAATCATTTACCTACAGCTGTTGAGTTAACAACCCATTCATCCGAATTTGTATCGCCTCTAGGTTATATTCCAGATGATCCGAACTATTATTACGGTCCTGTATCTCTTAACGCTGTTGAGACTGTATCAAATGGTGTAACTCAAGGTTTTGCTCCCACACCAGAAACACAAAATTTAGATATACCTTTAGGACAAGTCGATTTAGATATGATTCCACAAGAAATAAATGATAGACTAAATAAATGTCCTTCTTATCATTTAAGTACTAAACTATATGGTCTTGGAAGTCGGCAATTAGGTTGTCCGGATCTGAATATTGTCCTCAACTCACATTTCAATCCGCAGCAACAACCGACACGATTAACAGACTCAGCTGAAACTCCAATTGGTGAAAATCCTGATCTATTAGTTGAACCCGAACCTGCACTTGCAAATGATGAACTTGCTATTGAACCTGTAGCCGATGCTGCAATTCCCGCACCTGGACAAGTAGCTTCAGCACCTGTTGCAGCACCTGCTGCTGCAGCTCCACCTGCATCGAGCGGCGGTGCTGGTGGATTTCCCGAATTTGGATTGCCCATGTTGCCAGAATTTCCGATGTTAGATTTCAAACATTTGCATGGACTCTTTGGACTTCTAGGTGGTTTATGGAATGGTATAGCGGGTTTTATCAAATTTATCATTCCAATTTTAGCTATTATAGCTGTAGTAGTATTTGTAAAAAGTCTGATCGCTACATTTATTTTAATTTTTCCCTGGTGGTTACCCCTACTCTTTTTTACGGGTGATCCGGAAAAAGAACCGGTACATTATTATAAACATATACACAAGCCGATTATACATAAAGATGAATGGTTTTGGAACCAAAATACAAAAACTTGGACAACTGTTGCTCAATTAGGGAGCCACACTAATAGCAAAGTATCCAATTTTTCATATAGAAGGCCATATACTACATCAAATTAGATTTTGAAAGACTGAGGTGTACAGAGCCGCAAGAAGTGGGAATACCAGAGACGTCTAGGAGTGTTCAATTACTTGAGGGGCGGCAAGTAATTGAGTGTAAATACTAATTGTCTTTAAATATGGCTTTTTAGGGGCGCCTAATTTTGTATGGCAACCCGGCAGCATTACTCCTAGCCGCGGCCCTACTAGTGTATATAAAAGATTGCAAATATTGAATTGCGCAGGTATTGTGTGCGGTAATTAATAATTATTACATAATTGTGTGTCATAATTTTCGACCCTTGAAATTTTCCCATTTATGGACAAACATTATATCAGTAGTTCTTAACGTTTTTAGAACAATTTTGAAAGACTATTAAGAAACTTACTCACTTATTTTGTCGTTCTCTTCTACTTTTTATGTTGTAGAGGTTTTGATGAAAGTACACCAGGCCTTCTTGCCCTGCGCTTGGGTCCTGACACGGCTCCAGTTTGCTCACCTCCTACGCATCGCAACGTTGAGGTTTCCTCCCACTTGAGTCTCGGTCGTCCCCTCGGTACCTTGCCTGCGTAGTGGGCCTCTCAGACCATTCTTGGGTATCTGGTCTCTGGCATTCATGCTACATGGTCCAACAATCAAGGTTGAATCTCCTCTATTCTCACACTGAGAGGGTTTTATTCAAGGTGTTCCAGATAGTCTAGCTCCTCGCCATGTCCAGTCTAGTCATCTTCTACACTTTCCGTAGGTACCTCATCTCAGCTGCTTTTAGTCTACTCTGTTATATACTTATCCGCGGCCAAGACTCTGCGTTATATGTCAGAGTTGGAAGGTACACTGTTTTATACACAGTTAGCTTAGTTCTTTGGCTAATGTTACATATGAAACTCCGACCGATGGCATGAAACAACTTCCTTCCGTTGCTATTCAATTATTAAGTCCTGGGTCAATCTTTCCATCCCGGGAAATAGTAGTTCCAAAGTACTTGATGGAGTCTACCTGTTCTAGGACTTGTCCTCTTAGCCGGATAGTGTGCTGCTTCGGGTGTCGAGAGATCACCATAGACTTTGTCTTCAGTATGCTAATCACCATGTTGATAGCACTCGTTTCTTCATCCCAGATCTTTAAGTTGCATGTAAGTTCCTTGCTAATAGTGCCATATTATCACCAAAGGCAATTTCCGATAAATCAATGAGTTTCATTCTCCAATTGCGCACAGTAAAATGTCTGACTCGGACGTTACCTTGATGATGTCGTCCACGAGAATGTTAAAGAAATAAGGGGACAATATGTCTCCCTCCCTCACATCGGCACTTCAGCTGAGTTTGCTCCAGCTATTCGCACCTGGTGTCTGCAGATCTGAAAAAAGTTCTTGAAGCCCCTGGCAAAACTGCCCTCCACTTTGCGTTTTGCAACACTCGCCATATGTTACATCACTATCGAAAGCCTTTTCCATATCCAGGTAGCAAGTATGAGCCTCTCTGAGTTTATTCCAGCTGGTGGTGTACCTGTGCTTTAAGAATCCGCTAGAAAACTTCCCTTGGTCCATTGAGCAGCTATATTCCTCGGTGTCTCTGTTGTTGGCCATTCTTAAAAATTGTAATTATGATAGAAAATTTCCAACCCCTTGGGATCTTTTTAGAACTCCACCCTAGTTGCAAAACTTGCGACCGTAAATACTCACCATCTGTTCCCATGAATTTTACCATTTCCCAAGAGTTTCTCGTTTTTCTAAGAGTCCTGTTCCATAAACTTCAAAAATTCTTCCCATGTCTTGGCTGCTCTTACGGCAAGTTTGATTATGTCTTGTTGGATCTTGTAGGCTTCATAATCTTCTGGTCTTTTAGATTTAGATATTCTTGTCAGAGTTTCTTTTTCTGTTTTACTTGTCTTTGCACTTCATACGTGTTGGTTTCTGAAGTCCTTCTTGTATGTACCAGAAACTTCATTTGCTGCTTTTCTCACCACAGTCTTGAAGCTCTTCCAAACTTCTGCTACGTCTTCGGACTCTGCTCTCCCCAGATTAGCCGCATAGTGGGTGATCTTAGCAGCAAATTCCTTCTATACATCTTCTTCCCGGAGCTTGTATGATTCAATCCTAGGCGTTCTTCTTTACCTTTTCTTCTTTCTTCTTTACCTTTCCATATTTATGGCACTCTACCTATAGTCAAGGATCAGTAAGTGGTGGTAACTTCCAATCTCTGGCCCTCTCTTAACTCTTGCATCTCTTGCCTGTGGCATCAGTTTGGCACTGAGGATGATGCAATCGATAATAGATTTCCCATTCTTCGCTGGTTCTATTCAGGTGTACTTGCGATGATTCTTATAAGCAAACATGGTGTTTGCGATAACCAGATTGTTGTCTACACACAACTCCAGAAGGCGTTCCCTATTATTATCGCCTGTTGATTCTCCATTTCTTCCAATCACTCGTTACCATCCTTCTGGGTTGTTCCACACTCTTGCATTGAGATCACTCACGAGGATCAGCCTCTCACCCTTCACGTCATCAAGTGTTTTCTGTATGTGGGACGTATTTACAAATCAGACGTTTTTCTTTGTAATATATATTGAATATTTTTTCTCTCTCCATCTTGTCTTGCAATGTTTCCAGCCTCCAAATTATTCGTCTCGCTATTATTCTTCTCTTCTTCCTCTATTCTGCCACTTTCATTCGTTTTCAGTTTTTCAAACTTCCTTCATTACTACTAGCCTTGTGCTATCATCTTTTCCCTTCCAATCATCTCCTCTGATCAATGTTTATTGGCTAATACTGCATACCTATAATTTATCTCCTACCTATGCTTTCATCTAACCAATGCTCACTTACTCAATTCCTCTCTGTTTTCCCATCGCCTCAATCTGTATCTTCTTCCTCACTCCCCTCTCTTTTTCTGTAATTATCTTCAATAAATATTTCGTTACCTTTCAAAAGCTTTGTCCTCTCCATCGCTTCCATTTTTTCCTCACATGTGCTTAATCTTATTAATACCGATTCTATTGTTACTATGCATGTTAACCTCCCATTTTATTGCAACAAGATAGATCACCTCTTCTTTCAGTCCATAGTTTATTACATAGATTAGCAGTTTGAATTTTAAAAATTGTCGATCGCAAAATGTTTTAAAAATTTTTATCGAATTTTTTATTTTTTTTTAAATTGTCTATCGCGAAAAACATTTAAATATTTTCGTCGAATTTTTAAATTGTTTAAAGACTTTTGATTGTTAGAAACTAAATATATAATAATTTTACGCAGATTATAATCTTTAAAAAATTACCGATCACAAAAAAATTCAAAGAAAGATCACAAATTTTTGTCACATTTTTTAATTTTTTTAACTTTCATCGCTAAAAACGAAGTATATAAATATTTTGGGTACCGTATTATATTTTAAAATTTTCGATCGCAAAACAATTTTAACAATTTTTGTCGAACTTTTAAATTTTTTAAAATTGTTAATCGCTAAAAAAATTTTTTTTTTGTCGAATTTTTAAATTTTTTAAAATTGTTGCTCGCGGAAATCATATTTAAATTTTCGTAATTTTTTTTAATTATTTGAAAACTTTATTTGCTAAAAAACGAAATATATATTAATTTGGCGCAGATTAATTATATTTATAAAATTACCGATCACAAAAATAGTTTTAAAAATGTTGTCATAATTTTTTTAACTTTGATCGCTAAAAAGGAAGTTTATAAATATTTTGGGTACTTTATTTTATTTTAGAATTGTAGAACGTAAACCAATTTTAAATATTTTTGTTGAATTTTTAAATTTTTTAAAATTCTCGATCATGAAAAATTATAAAATTTTTGTGTTAGTTTTGAATTTCTTTTAAACTTGTGATAGTTAAAATACGCAATTATTTTGAGCTAATTATTATATTTTCAAAATTTGCGATCGCGAAAAAATTCTAAAAACATTTGTCGACTTTTTAATTTTTTTAAATTGTCGATCATGAAAAAATTTTCAAAATTATTTTTAATATTTATATTTTATAATTTACACAATTCTATGTACATTTTCCGCAATATTACCCTTCACCTCCTTTTCCAGTCCATATATTATTACATAGATTAACAGTTTATATTTTCAAAATTGTCGATCACAAAACAATTTTTTTGAAATTTTTTGTACAATTTTCATTTTTTTATGTGGATCGCGAAATTTTTTTTTAAATTTTTGTGGAATAAAATTTTTTTAATTTTTGATTGCTAAAACGAAATTATAACAATTTTGCATACTCTTAAAATTGTCGATCACAAAAAAATTTAAACAATTTTGTGTTCATTGCTAAATAAGAAATATATAATTATTTTTGGTAGTTTATTAAATTATAGAATTGTCGATCGCAAAACAATTTTAAAAATTTTTGTCGAATATAATATTTTGTAATTGTGATCGCTAAAACAGAAATATACAGTTATTATGGGCAGATTATTATTATATTTTTAAAATTGTCGATCGTGAAAACATTCTAAAGATATTTATCGAATTTTTAATTTTTTTTTAATTGTTGATAGTGAATCATCCACTTTATCAGCGCTTCTCCATATCCTCCTTCATTCTTTATTATGTAATTTCTAATCATATTCCTTTTTATTTTATCCATCACCTCTTCCATGCTGTTCATCATCTCATTTTATTTTTT
>WYDF02002269.1:0-14063 GCA_009867245.2 Adranes taylori
CTTGTACTAATCCCACTACCCACAAGATTATCCCTACGCCTCTTACAGAAAAAACAAAAGGACACAAGAAGCCAAAAAATAATAAAAATAAAAAAAAAGAAAAAACACAAAAAACAATCACTCTCTTCCACAACATTCTTATTTTCTCCTAATGCCTCCTTTAAACAAACTCACCAATCTCCCAACAATATAAAATCCCAACAGGGAGTGAAGTTTTAGTGGGTAAAATCCCACACTGTTGGACGCAATGGGCATCCTTCGCCTTTTGAAGATTTCACCACTTTCTACGCAACCAAAAAAAAAAAAAAGAAAACGTTAAAAAGTTTTCAGTTTAAAATAATAAGAATAAAAGCTTTCGCAAAAGAAGTATCCAGAAACGGAAATATTAGCGAAAAAGCATCATATACGGCGGTGCGTATGAGATATTATTTTAAGTGTATGAAAGTTTTATTTTCCAATTTATATTTATCGTTATTACACTGATTTGTTGATTTCTTACAATATATTTGAAGAATTGAAAGAAATTTGATTAGTCAATTTATATTACATTAGAGAATTACTTATTATATTCATCAATTAATTGAATTAATGGGATATGATAATCCGATATCAAATTCAGAGTACTGCGTGAAGCGTTATTTCATAAAGTATTATTTTGCTCCAAATAATATTGTCAGTCATCTTCTATCTGTTGTTTTTCTAAAATTGACTAAGAATACAATGGTAAAAATATATAAATAATTTGGTACGTGTTGATAAAGGGAAAATTTTTATATGTATATAAAAACAATATACTTCAATGTAGTGTAACAAAGCATGTTACTTGGGACTTTCATTAATAAAATCCATAACCACGCAAGTAAAGATCTGCTAAGAAAGTAGCTTGAACGCGGTTAGATAGAGCGTGTATAGATACTACTTATTGTATGTATACACCGGTGCCTTTCCCGCTGTCTACATGTTGCGATCACTTTCCGTCGGAAGAACGAAGCGTAGAGCATTGTTTAATATTCAGGTAAGCTAATAAACAAAAAGTGTGAAATCTCATCGCAATGTGCATGGTAATACACGTTAGCACTTCGAGGTACTAGGAAGTAAGAATTTTAATGAGCTACTGTAAAGAAAGTTAGATCATGTTGCGATGTTGATTGTTCAGCATCGCGAGCTCGCTTAACGCTGAGAATAATGCAGTTCACATTATTCTAGTAGCATTCCAGTCCAGCGATCGAAACCAGCGCTGGAATGCCACTAGAATAATGTGAACCACCACGATCCAATTCCAGCTCGCCCATTCCAGTGCCACTGGAATAGTGTAGACGGCCTATAACAGTAGTAATTGAACAGTTTTAAAACAATTTTTGAACTCCTTTCTTGAAATCATTGTCACTATAGTGACCAATCAGCAGCTCTGATGACTGGAAATGTAAACGATGTAATCCAGTCCAGCACTGGACTGCATTAATGTACACGATATAATTCAGTCCAGAACTGGACTGGATAACACGCTGGACTACTGAACTGGAATAATGTGAACCGGGGATAAATATCCTATGGCCGGATTTAGAGTATAAATAGCCGTGCCTTTATTAAATTTAGTTAAGTTCTAAATTTGGCAAACGAAAAGCAGTAGCCAATAGCCAGCGACAGCACCAGCAGAGACAACAGCCATCGACAATCAAAACCGTTCAGCGTTGAAGCATGGTGTTTGTTTAGTGAGCTATTTCATAACGCTTTAATCATTGTATGTGTATTCAGTAGCGTTGTTTCTACCACCAATCGATTTCCTATGCAACTTGAATGTATAATTCAGCCTACAATCGACGGGGTAAGTTTCAGTCACTCGGTAACAGTAGCACCTACGATGGAAGGTGCCTACGATGGAAGTATGTATTGTATAGGGTATGTTAGTGTTTCTTTTCCGCATTATTTTAGTCACTAGATAACAGTAACACTTACGACCGACGAGGTGTTATGCGCCCATAGTTTTGCTTTTCCGCATTATTTTAGTCACTAGACAACAGTAACACTTACGGTCGACGGAGTGTTACGCGTCAGATGGTGCTACCTTTCCGCATTATTCACTAGAGTGTATAATTCTAACCTACGATAGACGGGGTTAGTTTTAGACACTCGGCAAAATTAACACCTACGATCGACGGGGTGCTACGCAGATCAGAATGGTTTTGAGAATTCCTATCATTTCCACCATCTATACCATTTTCCTCAGGTAAACTCCCACCTCCCCGTTGCACTGCGAGCCGCATGTATAATCTTACCATATTGTAAACTTTGTGATCATTATCACCGCACAATTGTTCGGGCTACATGCACCGCTATGCTTTGTTTATATATATAGTGTATTGGTGTATATAGTGTATATAGTGTATTTGCTAACCGCCATTAATGCGATATTACGTTTGACATTTATATTTCTTTCTTTTAGTATTCATTTGTATTGTCTGTGATCATCAATAGATTTGTATTGTAAATTGCGAATGTTGTTTTATTTAATTAGCATTTGGACACTTTTCGGTTGGCTACAGGATCAAGAACTTCGGGACTACTTACGTACTTAGCGGCCTGTGCCCTCAGCGAGTCCACTGAGGATCGCAGAACAAAGTACAGTTATATAAGTAATATAGTAGACGTGGCATTTGTGACTCCGTTAGACACGACACGTCGCGCAGGATGAGTCTGTTACTAGAAAAGTGTGTGCATGTGTAAATTTTTTCCACTGAAGCGATTTCTTGTAGATTCAAGATGACGCAATTCTGCAATTCTTACTTTTTCAATCATTTAATTTTTAAACTAAAGTCTGAAATTAGGCATATTAGTGCAATACATTATAATTGCACCTAATACAATTATCAGTATTACACTATCAAGAGTGTTGTAAAACAAATTTTATGCCCAGTTTCTCAAAAATTGCTACCAAAATTATTCTTCTATTGGATTTTGAGGATCCTTATTATTAAGCCATAGAGAACGTTTAAAAACTGGACAACTTAGTTTCAGAATAATTTGATCTTGAAAAAGAGTGTATTATTTTATCAAACTTGAAAAAATTGGGGCAAGAAAACTTGAAATACTTATATATGTAAGACTAGGACACCCCCATTTTGATAGTTCAAGAAGTTGAATTTGCTATGACCCATTTTCTCGTAAACGGTATCCACCATTTTTGTAATTTCGTGGATCAACAGAACCTTTAGTTGTTAGCACATAGAGGATGTTCAAAAAACATGGACGATTAAGTTTTGGTGTAATTAGTCTGTAATCAAAAAATATTCTAAGTAACTTGGTTTTTAAAAGTTGAGAAAATATAACGTGGGAAACATACTTAACAACCCCCGTTTTAATAGTTTGACTACTTGAGTTAACAGAGCCAATTTTGATCAATAAAATTTTAGTGTCAGATTAGAGCGTGTATTTGATATATTTTGATATTATCTATAAAACGATGTCCAATATGAGGTGTACAATGTTAATAGTTCCCTAGATAGGAAATATAGTAGACTTCATTTATGAAATATCTGAGACTACAGAGTTACACATGAATAAATTATAATATATAAGCAATATTAACATGCAACTAAGAAACTTCTTTTATTTTTAATCACCCAATTCGGTCTTAGTCAGCTTGATTTCTTCAGTGAGCATATTATAGGGAACAACAACCAGCATAATCAGGAGACTTTTTGTTAACTGTTTTGATAGGAGCTCGAAAAACAAATTCTATTGTCTGCATACATTTTATGGCCATGGATATCACTATAGCGTAAAAACTTTTTGTCGTTTTTGCAAGCATGAAAACACTGAGTTTAAAACGTATCTTCCAGTGACCGTCAAAATGTTGTGTTCAATAAGCGTTTTCTTTTATAATTCCAAAAAACATAAAACTTGTAATTCTTTATCGAAGGGCTAATATTTTGTTGATATCACGTAATTGACCCTTTGTAATAATTTAGCAGTCTAAAAATCTGGACAACATCTAAAAATGTGGCATTCGAATATTGAGTATGATTGAAGCAGCGATTTACGCTTTATCGAACGCTTTAAGTTTTTCATCGCAAAATATCCCTTTGCAGCTTAGAACTGGAAAATAATAAGCCAATCACATGTTACCCCAAATGACTGTTGAACTAATTGATTATTAAACTAATTGACTGTTAAATTACTACAGTAGTTAGAAGGTAACATCATCAACACTACATACATTGTCTAAAGATTGGTATTGTCTAAAGAATACAGGTTTATCAAATCTATAGGCTCTAAAACATTATTTACTCATATACTTTCGTTTTTATGCAACAGATTTATTTGGTTGAAAGTTCATGAAAATCATTTTTAAAAATTTAGGTAAACGCATAATTCAACTTTGAAAATTATTATTTATTGATTCATTAAACTAACAGGGGATAGAGAATGAAAACCACGGTTTCCATACTTCCAGATATCTCTAAATGTTGAATATAATTATTATGTGCTATTAGATCAGTGAGATTATCTGGAGGATAAGTACTACGGTGCTTATATTCCATGATAATCCCAAAAGTAAATGAGTTGGTCGTTTAAAGCAACTATTACATTTCTTAAAAATTTCAAATTTATATATTTGTTACATTTAGGTGTATCAAAATCTCTTTAATAAAGAAACCCTCTTTTCCATTTTATAAAGAATTCCTCTGGGGAAATATAACTGCAAATATACATGTTTAAAAAACATCTTGCATGAATGATCTAATTAAAATATTGATAAACGCTAGGTGGCATACTTATTAATTTTCATACATTTAGTGTTTCACATAATCAAAACAAGATATGTTTAAACTAGCAAAAATTAGCTTGAATTTTGTTAGATACAATGTTCATCCGTACAAACTAAATCAGGTGGCACGAACCGCAAACAGTGTCATCAATATCAATTAAGATACAAGTATGTTGTAGAAATCCATTTAGTTAAATTCTGCACCTTTTGTTGTACATGCACAATTCAGTTATTCATTATTTACAATTACGCATCATATATTTCATTATATTGTCACGTATTATTTTGGCGGAGAGGGATACTCTCCGATGGCGACGTGACGGGATCTTTGTATGGGTACGTAGCTATCCCTTCTCTCACCTTAGAGGTTCTAAGATCTTTTATTATTTGATAAGAATGCACTTTGGTTTAATACTTGCTTTGGTTTATTTCTTCCAACAAAGTTACTATTTTAATTATTGACGCAAAATGTTGCAAGTATAAACGCCTAATTATTCCAATAGAATTCAAAATAAAACACTAGACTGTACTATTGCTAAGATGGGCTTTCAGATTTAATCATAACTCCTATAGCTGAACAAATAATGGTATCATCAACCCTTAACGATGGTCGTGTGTCTCTATAGATATGGCAGACAAATAAAAGAATTGTTAAAGCTTAAATAAAAATGTATTGGTCGTTTAAGAAAGGCATACACGCATTTAAATAAAATACTCGATCACACAAATAAATATCGCCATGCAGATAATCATGTAACAACCATTCACTAAAAATAATAGCCTTGATATATTAAACCCTAACAGAATTATAGAATTAGTGTACTTACATTACCGCACCAGTTACATCACAAACTTAAATTATAATTTAATTTTATATTCGGCGCACAGTGATCTTATTTAATCCCTTAGATTTAATTTGAATTACCCTGATCAACAAACTTGTTACCAAATACTTTTAATTTAATTTATTCGTAAAAATCATGCTTCAAAAGAATTATCTAATTCATTCTGTAAAATGCTGACTACTAAATATCGTATTTAATTGACGTTTCGTATATAAAATATTTTATTCGAACAAAATATTCATAACTAATTACTGCTAGGACTCCGGTCTAATTATTTAATACTGACCTACTAATACCGACTACTGTTACTAATACCGACACTCCTATTTATTCATGACATTATTCTTATTTAATTATTATTTTAGTCACAATTAATTAATCATTTTTATTTTTCACTGAACTAACGCTCATAGCCTGTGGCAGAGGATGCCATATGTTAGTGTTCATTCAAGTGCGTTGTGTGGAATTTTATTTATTTTTGGTCTCCCCTCTAAACCGATCTTCTAGCCGCGGGTATGCATATTTTCGGTCATGATTAAGTCGTACTTAATTAACACGTTCGTCTTAAACATAAGTGTATTCTCCCCCTCTATTAGGCACGATCGGTGGATACATTGGCTTCATGCATAACTCTAGATGAAAGCATTTTATTTAAGATTTAATTAATTTGTACAGCCGACAATCAATAACTAATATTTATTTCTATCTTTTGTTTATAAAACAGATCTATGGTAATTTCACCTCATGGCCGTGCGCTTGTTGCTAACTTACTTACATCGTAAACATTTTATTGCATCTAATTATCTTGAAGTATTTACACTACTTGTGAGTATCTAACGCGCGATCTCTAAACATCAAACTAAATAGGAACGTGGACAAATTGCCACGTTACAATATACGACTGACTAATTTTATCAATAAACGAGATTTCTTATTTAGGCGTTACGCTATGTGTTTCTATTTCTTTAGCACTCGCTGTTTTAAAATTAGTTACTCTACCCTTACCAGTATTTAGTTTACTAGATACGGTAAACCCAACTCAAAAAATTCCTATCATCGAACCATCAAGTAAAAAAGCCCTTACAAAGCTTATACTTCTTCACACTATATAACAAAACTGCTCGCTACCAGTATTAGAGAAATACGTCTGCAAACTTTAAAATATGCAGCTCGTTACGTTCAAATGCATTTTAAAATATGCAGCTCGGTACGTACGCAGCAAGATTTCAATGAGTTGGTGAACAATATTTTGCGAAAGAATGTTTTGATAACTTCTGATTGAAATATGTTTCATTGAAATAAAGCAAGGCATTTTCAATTTAAACATTGCAATACATTCAATCTAATATATCAATAAGAAGATCGTGCGTAGCTTTTCTGAGCTTTCTTTCAATTTCCGGTGTGTGCTCTTTTAAGTATGAGAAAAGAGATAATATTTATCTATTGAATTCTTTAAGATGAAATGCGTTAAAGGATAGTACTGCTTGGATTCGATATATTTATATATGCACACAAAATATATCGGGTGTAGTAAAAACTAATTATATCTTAATATTTCCAGTACTTAATAATGATGGTTTCGCCATCTGTCCCGTCTAATTTAGTATTTAGGAAATTAATGGAAGAGGAGTCGAAATGCTCATTTTCAATTTTGCTTTTTAATTTCAAATGCTAGTGAATCAAATGCTAGTGAATACTCTCTTTAACAGCGGAAACACAAGGAACCTGTTAGGCGCAGGGTTTTAAGAATGACATAAAAGATTCAGTAATAAACTTTGAGACAGTGAGTGAAAGGATTAGCGTGACCAGATTAAAAGGTCAATTCTTTCATATCTCAGTGATAAGTGTGCGTGTCCGTACGGACGATAAGTCGGAGGAAAACAAGGACGAATTTTACGGTTCTTTGGAGAGATGTTACGACTGTGTTTGAACTTATGACGTAAAGGTAGTTTCGATGGACAGGACAAGAAGAAAAATTTAGACCGACAGTAGGAAGACATAATGACCACGCGTTATCTAGCGATCACGGAATAGGGCTTATAGATTTCGCTACTAAGAGAAATTTAAGAAATAAATATATAAAAGGAATTTAATAATAAATTCAACGCGGAAATCCGGAAATCCTCAAATAGTAGAACACGTAACCAAATGGACCACATAGTCATATGCAGCAGCCATGTGATGGATATTCAGGATATAAGGAGCTTGAAGAGCCGAGGGAATAATGTGGTTCGTACTATTTTATGGTGAAAGTAAGATATTGTCAGAAGCTAGCTGCTAAGCCAAGAGGAAGGCCAGAAGGAGGAACTCGGTGCGATGTAGATAAATTGAAAACAGAATCAATAACAGGAAAAAATTAAGGAACAGGTAGCGTAAAACTTACGAATGGAAATGGATCACAAATGGATCATAATGTAGCAGAGATATGGACTACACTAAAGAGAGCATTGAATTCACCCGCAGATGAGGTTTTGGTCAGAATGAAACGAAAAGAGAAAAGTGATTGGTTTGACGAAGACTGTGAAGTAACACTACGAAGGAGAGAAACGAAGTTAGGTTGAAAATGTTACAGAAAAGAATAAGAACCACAATAGAAGTGTATGATACCCTAAGAAGGATAATATTTTTACATATAGATAGATACAAGAAGAAGTATATGAATGTAACTTAGATCTACACAATTTGTTTGTAGACTTTAACCAAGCATACGACAGTATTAATCGGGAGAAAGCACATTCAGTCTCAAGAACTCTAGGGATCTCAAATAAGTAGTGCGCTCAATTAGCATAACCTGGAAAGGCCCAAATGGCAAAGTGAAAGTTAAAAATTCGTTGTCGGATAGCTTTCCCGTTGGAAGAGGATTACAGCCGGGTATCAGTTGTCACCAGTGATATTCAACCGGTGCTTAGAGAAAGCAGTTAGGATCATTGGAACAAACCCTGGAAGTACCATATATAATAGATTGGCCCAGCACTTAGCATATGTATATGATGTACTCCTAATGGCAATGTCTAGCGCGGTAGTAGGAGAAGCTTTTGAAGAATTTGAAGCGGCGGCCAAACGACAAGGACTAGAGATAAACCGAGAATAGATAAAATATGAGCGAACATCCAGACGTCATAGACAAGAAGAGCAAATTCAAATTCATAACTATAGGTTCCCTACGTGTGACAAGTGCAAGCACCTGGGATCAGTAGTGGCAAAAAATAGAGACATCAGCGTCGAGATTAAGGAAAGGGTAGTGGCAGGATACAGATGTATTTACAGAAAGCCTTGCGCTTTCAAAACCTAGCCCGAGCAGCAAAGATCACAATATATGAAACAATAATCAGGCGGGTGTAGTATATGTTAGCGAAAGGTGCGTGCTGACAAAATATAGTTCGAAGATATTAAGAATATGGGAAAGAAATGTTCTCAGAAAAATCTATATTCCGGTATGCATAAATGGAGAATGGAAAATATAGAGAAATCAAGAACTGAAGCAATTACACTTGGAACTCGATATAGTTTGGATTATTACGAAAGGCCGATAAAGATGGCTAGGACACACAGAAAGACTGCCGGAGGAGATGTTCCCTAGAAGAGCCCTATATGGAAAGCCAAGTGTGACAAAGGTTCTAGGAATGCCCCGTATGAGATGGCTAGATGATGTAGAGGAAGCTGAGGTAAGGCAAACGTGGAACGCTCTATTGATGAGGTCGAGGTCCACTTAGGACTGTAGTATCATGGGAAGAAGAAAAACAAGGCAATGTAGAACACTTTTTGAAATGCCTAAAATGTTTCGCAACTGGCGTTCTTTCAGTTGACTTTCATTCAATACCATTTTGTCTATTTTCTTAACCATTTCTGGCGTGGTCATCTCATTTGGTCGACCACTGCAATATTCGTCTTGGCAGCTCGTACGGCCTCATTTAATCTCTGCCACTTAATATTTTACTGTAGATAACGAAGAAGCAGACTCCCCTACAGTAGTATCTACCTCCGCTTTCAAATGAAAGTATTGCATCACATAACGATGACCACCTTTTTCCAATTTTACAAATTCACTGGGAGCGTTACTTATTGATAGCTGTAACCAGTTAAGTCAAATTTTGGTTAGTGTTCAATTGTTTTTCACTTGCTGGAAGACTAATTAAATAAAAGGTACCTACAAACAAAACTCTGGTATTCTGTGTCACTCGCAAAAACATTGTCACCCAGAAAACTTTTGTAAACTAATACATGGGAAGTACTTTGGCTGGGATATAGTTCCACCACAGTTTACAAATGGAAATATACAAGAGATATTCTCTGTACTTCAAATATGCACCTTGCTGAAATGGTGGAAACATGTAGTAGCAATGGCAAGGTTTAAATAAAACTCAACATTGTAGGAGCTGTCATTTCTTCCTTGAAAAACTTTCTCAGATAGCCTAAGAAACTTGGTACATATACTTGAATATAACAAAAATATACATCAAAACTTCATCCAAACCTGTAAATGAAATGACTTATTCAAAACTGAAACATAAATTTTCTTTGTGAATACTTTAATTGAAGATAATTTTGGTCCCTTACATAGAGAATTTTCACTAATCACATAGAGTAAAGGCTTTGTGAAAACGGAACCATTCAGATGTTACACACAAGAGAAAATAAGGAAGATCTATTTTATATTTACCTTCAACTCAAGTTACGTTCAAAGCAAGTTAGCTTTCACAAAACTATTAACTCACTTTAACATGTAAAGATGCGAATTACCTTGTGACTGTCAGAAAACGACTTGATAAGTGACTAGGAGATAACTACCAATGGGTACTCTGAACTAGTTTTACGCCTGATTTTTTTAACATGTTGAAGCTGCGAATGAACTTGTGACTGTCAGAAAACGGCTTGAAATGAGACTACGAAATGAGACTACAGAGACTAAAGTGCAAAGTCTTCAGCTTCTGCAACCTACACACATCTATACCAATAAAAACGTTAGGCTAGTAACGCGCCAAAACGAAGCGAGTGGCATACGATCACGTCAAAAGCTTTGTACTTGCCAAAACGGCAGCGGCTCTCATTGTTGTACGAGTTTCAACGAGTTTTCTTATGATTATCATTTTAAAATAACGATTTCGTTTGTCGGCTTATGCAAGTTTGGACAGGAAATTTCATCCTACTACAATTCTCTGAATGTTTGTTAAGGTTTTATCCTTTTGGCGCTTAACAATCTGATTGGATATTAGTTTAAAGTACTTTTGAGAGAGGCGTTTTTCTATTTTGATATTTTGACGCATAAGCTATTATTTCCACCACTGGTGTGACCCACCACTTTTAGAAATCACCACTACTTGCATTTTCACTAGATAACCGTCAACAAAATAATACAACTTTCATCCTTAACGTATCAGGAAGAGACTGTTAATTGGCTGGAAGTATAATCTTATAGCAGCGGCTTCTTTCGTACTCCGCCTTTTTTACAGCAGGTGCCGTCGAAAGCCATCGACTTATGCAAAACACTACAGCTCAACGGATGTCTCCCTTGCCGAAAATTCGCATGAAAGGGAGCCTTCCAGGGCAGAATTCAATGAGACTCAATTTTCGAATTGTTGTATTTGGATGGCTGCGAGAACCCAATCGCGCTAATTCAAAGCTTTAATTCTGAAATAAGATCTAGTCAATTCTAATCAATCGCAATCGCAGCCAGTGTCGATCTGATCTTACAGCGTTATAGTACAATTTAAAATATTCAAACAACATATTAAATCTACGAAAATAAAATAAGTAAATTTAAATTCTACAAAGTAAAATTCAACTTCTGGGAGACAAAAAAAGAGGTTAAGTATCTGACGACATATCTTCTATTGAATCTTTAGATTCCCCAATCATTATTATTTTCTTCTACTCTTCTTCTCATATTAATTTCTCATTATCCTTGACACCGATGCCAGATATGGAGAGTTACACGAGAAGAAGACGTTTTCTAGAACGAGTACATCACCGACGCGACTTTCAGTACTTCGGCAGAGGCCAAATTCATTCCCTCAAAGCAAATTATTATTAGTCAATATCCTCAGCATCATTATTCATCAACAAAAATCCAATTATCATATCGTTTCAATGCATTACGCCTGCGCACATATCTACAAAAATCTTTCCTCTTTCCTCACTACCACACCTAAATCTAGCTATCACTCTCTTTCCCTCATACTCATCTTAAGTCAATAAAACCATAACATAGTTTTGTACCTATGCTTGTGCGTTGGCTAGAACCTTTTGTTATTAATTAATAAAAGATTCCTCGTTGCGTTAGTTTTTTGAATATTAAAATTAATTAGTAAAGTAATGTGTGTCATGGTTGCTTCCTCTCCTCGAATGAAGCTAAACTTTATTTTCAAATAATGTAACTTACTTTAACTTGAATTACTAATAATTCTGTTTCAGTTTTATGATTGTCTGTTTCATTATAGTATTTTAATTAAAGATATTCAAATCAAAATCTAATTCTAAATCGTAATTTTAAATACGTCTGGACAATAACGCACTAGCATTATTTCAGTATAAAACTAGTCACACTCTAAACATTTGTATGGTTTTGCGACAGTACGAATAAATTTGTGTGTATTTAAATCACATTTTCGTTTGAAAGTAGACTCGCATTCTAAACATTTGTATAGTTTAGTAGGAATGAGTTTGTGGCTATATAAGTTAGTGTGTATTTAAATTACATTTTTATTTGAACGCAGACTCGCATTTTAAATATTTTGTACTGTTTTTCGTCAGTATGAATAATCTTGTGGCTAATTAAATGGGATTTATGTCTGAAACGAGAATCGCATTCTAAACATTTGTATGATTTTTGGCAGCCTGAATAAGCTTGAGTTTATATAAATTCGATTTATGTGTAATAGTAGAATCGCATTCTAAACATTTGTATAATGTTTTGCCAGTATTAATAAGATTGTGTTTGTTTAGATGAGTTTTCTGTCTAAAACTAGAATTTTCTTTTGCATATTTATATTGCTTTTCATTATTATAGATACACTTATGTCTCTTTAAAGAATATTAGCTTGTGAAACTAGAAATATCAAATATTTTTATTTTAATTAAAATTACATAACTAAATTATTATTGGTATAATAAATAGTTTGATACAATAACTTAGACAGTATTCCCAAAAACAGATTATTAAAATATATATAAATATAAGTTACATAAACATTTTAATATAACATTGAGTTTTAAGCGGAACGAGAAGGGTACTTTATCGTGGTATCGCTACGGAACGAAACGGTCCATCGCGTTCCTAGCGTAGAAACAGAATTACCAGAATTATTGGTTCACTAATGTAAACCAATCGTATGTAACAATGTTGTATGCATAAACCATAGAAAATAAATTCAGTTTATCATATTTTCAAATGTTTACCGACGAAAGACGTTCTACTTTCTTGGAACGCGATTATTTAAGAAAGAAGAATTTAAATAAAAAGTAAATTGCTTGCAAATTTGCTGCAAGCACGTCGCAAACTATGTGTGCACCTAACTAAATAAATATTGAAGTTTATGGAAAAAAGCATATTTTAGTCGTAGCTTTGCAATTCGTATGCACGGAACGATGCATTATATTTGAGTCCTATTGGATTATACTACTTTAGAAAATTCATGAAATGCTGATGAAATAAAAATACATGTGATGAAACTGTATATACCGCAACATATATGAAATCAACTTAAAGTAAACTGAATATTTAATTTGGTTTAGCTACACAATTGTACAGAGTGTCTCATACGGTTTTGATATGCAAAGATTTCGGAAACTATTTTGATTTGCAAAGAACACAACGACACGGAATAGGAAACAAAATATGAAAGGCAAGCCAACTGAATAACAAAATATATGCCGAATAATATAAAAACAATAAAAAATATCAGAAAATTCAAGCAGTAAGTGGAAAATTTTCTAGGCACAGAAGAACTTAGGTACAATACTGTGCAATTGTATTATATTACGATAACGGGGTGGCATCGCCCACCAGCGGGCGTTGAAACAATTTGAAGCGGGCGTTTTTGGTCGAAGATAAATAATTTGGTAGCAAGAGGGCGGAGGCTGTGTGAATCCCCTAACAGTTCTTGTTAAAATAAACTGAAAAGTTTTTCGTTAAGGGACTATGAGTAATTTTTTTTTTTTGAGTAGTGGGCTTTAGTCCAAAACAGCTTGGGAATCTACCTATTTTGGTGAAAATAGAGAAACTTCTCGACGTGTTGGTTTAATCGTTTTATTAGTTTCTTACTATACATCCTCACTCAAACTGGTTGAACTGAAAGAAAAACTAAAATTTCTCAGGAGATTTCAAAATGACTTTGGCAACGATCAGTCAATGGACATGTTACATAATCTAACCTTGGAGTACAACACAGGAGCAGAAAAGGAAAGGAAAGTAAACAATATGAACAAAATTAAAAATTCTGATGATAAACAGA
>WYDF02002280.1:0-14063 GCA_009867245.2 Adranes taylori
TATATATATATACAGCATAGTTACATCTCTCTCGAGAAAAAGCAGAAATAATTCACAGATGTAACAAAGTTTTTCCACTATGTAAAGCTTTGCTTTACATAGTGTTAAAAGATGTGGTTTTTTCACTGGCAAGTGCTTGGGAAAGTCTAGCAAAAAAACCATTTTTTCTTCATGGAAAAACTTATGGCTTTAAAGATGGGCGCGTTTCCTGAGGTTGAGGATTCTCTTTATCCGAACGCAACTCCAATTTCAGGTGAGATTCTTAAAGGAAAAGCAAAGCTCTTCTATAGAAAAATGATGGGGAAAGATGATTTGTGGATGGCTAGAAAAATTAAAAAAGCGTTTTGGAATTCATTTATGGAGTATGACAGGTGAATAACTCTCATGTAATATTGCCACGGTTGACCCCTACAAAGAAAAACTTAAACAAAGCATTGGGGTTCTAAGCCTCCTGACCAAGTGTATAAGGTAGATGAGAGTGGTTTGTTTGGTGGCTTTTGTCCAATAAAATAAAACATTCGTTCATCGTGCTGAGGAAGGTGCTTCAGGACGGAAACTAGTCAAGGACAGGATAAGGTTCATGCCGTGTTCGAATGCGAGTGGCACACATAAATTGAACTTATTGATGATCGGCAAGGCGAAGAATCCGAGGGCCTTTAAAAATGCCAACCTACCTGTTGCTTATAAAAACAAAACCAGGAGATGGATGATTAAATCAGTTTTATGAAATATTCGTGCCATTAGTGAAAAACTGTCTGAAAAAAAGGAACTGCCGTAAAATGCCCTGCTTATTTTAGATAACTGCCCCGGTCGCCCGGAAGGAGACGATTTGAAAAGTTCCGGCATCCATGCATTGTTCTTACCGCCAAACGTTACACCCTTTTGCAACCTATGGACCAGAGTGTCATGAAGACAGTCAAATTGCACTATAAAAAAGCTTTGCTTTACAAGGTGTTGAAAAAACAAGACGTGATTAAGTTAGAACGTGATTAAGTTAAAATTAAAAGAAACGAACTTGAAAGATGTGGTTTTTTCACTGGAAAATGCTTGCGAAAGTCTAGCAGAAAAAATCATTTTTCGTTCATACAAAAACATATGGCTCGATATGACACTATTAGAGCAGTACAAAAAGAAGAAAGGAAACAAAACGGGTGATGAACAAAATTGGGAAATGGAAGACTTTTTGTTGTTTATGACAATGAAGAAAATGTTGATTGTGAACTGATTGTGCTGCGAAATACGATCGCGCAAAAACTTGTTGATGAAAGCGAAAATCTAACAGCAGAAGATGTGAATATATGGCTAGCTGGCGAAGAAGAAGAAAACGGCCAGATGTTGATAGACGACGAATTAATCGATGTGATGAATAGGGGACAAGAAGACGACGACAGGAGAGAAAAAGAATTTGGTCTTTATACAGTCAACCATGTAGCTCGGATGTATGCCTTTGCAACCTGTGTAAAGTGGGCAGCGAGTGATATTGTTGTTTTGAAGAGGCTCCAAGATAAAGTGTTAAAGGTGTCATTTCAGACCAAGAAACAGAAGAAAATTGACAGTGTTGACAGTCCATAGGAGTAGACCGCACTATGTACATATGTACTACATATGCACTATGTAAGTTTTGTATGTACATATGTATATTCTAGTATGTATGTACATATTATATATTTGTAATAAAACAGATTTTTTTTGCATTTGAAGTGGTTTTATTTATTACCTTCCAGTAAACCGGGGTTTTCACTAATCCGGCATTACACGATCTGATATCTGCCGGATTAGTGAGAGTCTACTGTATATATATATATATATATATATATATATATATATATATACAGTAGAGTCACTTATACAATCAGTAAGTCAGTTTAAAGTGTCAATAAATAAACCAATGGCCAAGAATATCTTGTGTATAACAGTTACCTTATTAAAAATGATATACTTTTCATTACTTTAAAAGTTTCATTCAGAATATTTATCGGAACTTAGAAACATATAATGTTTTGTTGTTGGAATATGGAATATAATTGAGAGCATTCGTATTATACTTAAAAGAAATCGTTTATAAAACAAAGGAGTGAGAAATCTTTTTTATTTCATTTAAATCTGATCATATTAAAATAATATATATGATATCCTATTTATTACGAACTTTCGAACAAGATATAATATAGATGTCGCCACATGCTCATCTTCTATTCTACTACAAATATAACTAAAGGAACAAAGTACTAAAATGTTCCAAACAACCTATCCTAAACGGGAATGGCTTCTTAGTCAAGAAGTCTTAATGCTGTCATATTACGTGTCTGAAATAGATTATGGTTATTGTGGTGTAATTACAGAGTTGCCATATGCGAACCAATATTTATATGGCCATCGCGTGTATCTCATAGTTATGAGTTTGCACTAAACCTACTACAGAAGCTATGTTCTACTATTACTTTTCTAAATTTACCGGGAATGGTAATAAAGTTTCATAATAGAGAATTGATACTGATTTAGTTTTCAATATTATTTCACAAAGTAATATAATATATTATGTTGGATTGATAGAATGGTTGAAATGATTTGAAATATAATATGGATAAAACAAGAGTGCTCGATGAATGGAAGCCTGTTAAGCATCTAGATATCTGATTAAGAAGAAGTGTTAAGAAATGAATACGGTAGAGGGATGATGTTAGGGAGAAAGAAAGTGTGGGCTTTACGGTATGCAGACAAAAAAGGAAATGAGAGAGATGGTTGAAAGAGTCCACAAATATGTAGTGAAAAGAGGTATGCAAGTGAATGTGGAAGAAACTAAATAACGGCATGCAATATAGAAGGGTGAGGTAACAAAAAGGATCAATTTGCATTAAAAGGTAAAAATGGGAAGTGTAATGAACACGTACAGATGATTGTAAAGAAACATTGAATGGCAAAGGTGTGTGTGTGGGAAAAAATATTTGGAGATTCGGTATGCAACAAAATGCTGATAGTAGAGGTTTGTGTAACAAATATAATGATGTATGTCTCAGAAATATAAGGAGTGACAGAAAGGGGAAAATGAAGAGGGTAATAGCTGCAATCCTGAAGAAAATAATGATATTGGAATTGTCAACGCCGAGTGAGATTGTTTTACAAGAATGCGGGAAGTACAAATGCTGCAATAAAGGCAAACTATGAGAAAAAAAGTAATGGAGTATGAACATTTAGGAAATCTACTTAAAAGTATTAGATGGCAACTGATCGAAAGAGAGGAAAAACTAGGATTGTCGATGAGAGAACTTTGTTATTTCATTGAAATCAAAATATAGGGGATGAAAGACGTGGATGAGGTGGTGAATGAATTTAAAGTGAGGACGAATGATGTAGAATTGCAAGAAAGGTGGGGCAAATTGAGGAACACCAATACAATAATAACTATAAAGATTTCCATAATGGAAAAGGATTACCGGAATACATGAGGTCAAAAATGAGAATAGAGAGAAAAAGAATGATAGGGCCTTTCAGATATGGGCGTGGAGAAAGAAGTAATAGATATTGGTTGCCTAAAAGTGAGAGAGTATGTAGGATTTGTGGGAAAATGAAGATAAATGGGAACACTGGATATAGGATTATTTGGAAATAGCAGGTGTAAAGAAAATTGAGAATTGGTAACAAGAAGAGAAAAGAAATTAAAATTAAAAGGGAAACGTGAAACAAACAAAATTAAAATTTGAGTTAATTTGCTGTTATCTTTTTTGTTTTTTGTTTAAGTGGGTGAATTTAGACTTAGACACAATTCACCTAGTGTCTAGACTTAGACTTAGACAGTAGGTGAATTTAGACACAATTTAGATTTAGATTTTGTAATTAAGATACATTGATGTAAGTAGGAGTTTATCTAATAAAGGACATAATATTTTAAGTCTACAACTATGCCCACCTTCATGGCGTGAACTAACCTATACAATTTCATCAAAAAAGGTAATCTTGGTTTCAAATGTATAAAATTGTTGTAGACAGGTGACCAAAAAATTGTATACAATTTTTGGTCACCTGTCTACAACAATTTTATACATTAGATATAACGGGGCCAATACAACGATATTCAAAAAAGTAATAATCTTGGTTTTATCTTTTAAGGTAATAAATACTCTTAGTGCGTTTGTTTCATTTTTGAGTATTTTTGAGCATTTTTATTTAACTCACTCCACGAGTAAAAATTTTGACTTACAGTAGACGTGACCCATCGCTGGATATGCGGTCAACAGTGATCTTTTGTCAGCTATATTTAAGGAAATGATGCAGCATTTCAACATTTTTTATTGTAGCTCACCGATGGGGCACGACGTCCACGAGTAATAATTTTGACTTATAGTAGTCGTGATCCACCGCTCGACACGCGGTAAATAGTGATCTTTTGCCATATTTGAGGAAATGTTGCAGCTTTTCAGCATTTTTTATTATAACTCACCGATGGGGTACGACGGCCAGGACTAATAATTTTGACTTATAGCAGTCGTGACCCACCGCTCGACACGCGATGAATAGTGATCTTTTGTTAGCTATATTTGAAGAAATGATGCAGAATTTCAGCATTGTTTATTGTAGCTCGCCGATGGGGCACGACGTCCCGAGTAATAATTTTGACTTATAGTAGTCGTGACCCACCGGTGGACATGCGGTGAATAGTGATATTTTGTCACTTATATTTGAAAAAATGTTGCGGGACTTCAGCTTTTTTTATTGTAACTCACCGATGAGGCACAACGTCCAAAAGTAAAAATTTTGACTTATAATAGTCGTGACCCACCGCTCGACAAGGGGTAAATAGTGATCTTTTGTCAGCTATATTTTAGGAAATGATGCAGCATTTCAGCATTTTTTATTGTAACTCACCGATGAAGCACGACGTCCACGAGTAAAAATTTTGACTTATAGTAGTCGTGACCCACCGCTCGACACGCGGTAAATAGTGATCTTTTGTTAGCTATATTTGCGGAAATGTTGCAGCATTTCAGCATTTTTTATTATAACTCACCGATGGGGCACGACATCCACGAGTAATAATTTAGACTTATAGTAGTCGTGACCCACCGCTCGACATGCGGTAAATAGTGATCTTTTGTCAGCTATATTTGAGGAAATGATGCAGCATTTCAGCATTTTTTATTGTAGCTCACCGATGGGGCACAACGTCCACGAGTAAAAATTTTGACTTATAGTAGTCGTGACCCACTGCTCGACAGGCGGTTAATAGTGATCTTTTGTCAGCTATATTTGAGGAAATGATGCAGCATTTCAGTAATTTTTATTATTGCTCACCGATGGGGCACGAAATCCACGAGTAATAATTTTGACATAGTAGACGTGACCCACCGCTGGACACGAGGTAAATAGTGACTTTTATCAGCCATATTTGTGGAAATGATGCACGCGTGATGCACGCTGTTTATGACTACAATTATATTTTTTTAGTTAACTTTTAGGTTTATCTTTTTGTAGTTTTTTGCGTTTGAACAAAAAGAACCATTGGCGACGGGACCAGAAAGATAATAGAAATGTTAGAGATGCTGACATCAATCACCACTATCACATCAATCACCACAAAATGAATTCAAGTCTGAATATGAGTCTTTCTTTTATTCGGGAGAATCCTAAAGATCTTCAGATGATAATGACGATGCTAGCACAGTAAAATTTCTTCCTCAAAGAAAATGACGTTGCATCGTCGGAGGAAGAGAAGGATGACAACGTAACAGCAACAGAAGCTTCGGGACCTTCTGCAGATATACCGGCCAACTTTCAATTCACTGGTCGGAGTGGAATACAGATAAATAATGTGGATCTCTCTCAACTCGATCTTATTTGCAGATACTTTGTAACTGATGAAATTCTTGATATTATAGTATTGGAAAACAGTTAATATGTACCGCATCTTGTACAATCCAATCGGCTTATTTGTCTTATTTATTATAGGAACCAATAAGCTACATCAGATGCGTATATATTGATCCAAAATTTGACAGGTTGTTGAGATGCTTGCATTTTGCTGACAACAATGACGATAGTACAACAATGGCAAACGAAGATATACTATCAAAAATTGAAAACGTTCTGGAAACATGTTGTCAATAATTATAAGAAGCCCCTATTCCAGGTGAGGAAATTGTTATTGATGAGACCATAGGGCCATGAAAAGGCAGGCTGGTATTCCGCAATATTTTCCTGCGAAATCACATAAATATGGCGTAAAAATGTATAAAGTATACACACCCAAAGGTTACACTTACGACCTAAGAATTTTTGTTGGAAGAAATAATCCTACTAATGGTAAGGCATGCCATACTTAAAACATATGTATGAATGGAGTTATTCAAAAACCTCAAGAATTGCGGAAACATTTTCGGAGTTGATAATTATTATACGAGTGTAAAACTCGCAAAAGATCATTTGTACTCCAATAAATACATCAAAATGGGACATTGAGAACTAATAGAAACGGAAATCCTCAGTAAGTGTGTCAGAAGAAATTGAATAAAGGAGAGGTTTACGGAAAGCAGAATGCAGACGGAATCCGAGTCATAAAATGGCAAGATCAGACCAATAGGTGATTTCGACTGGAAGCAAACATTAAAATGGGGAAGATATGTGCAAACATTCTATCGTTATTGCTTATAATAAAGCAAAGAAATGGGAAAAGCCCTAAAATGGTGCAAAAAGGTTATTTTTGAAATAATGCGAGGAACAGGTGTTGTTAACTCTTGGGTAATTTACAATCAACACAGTAACAACAATAAAAAGATGAACATCCTTGAATTTCGAGAAATATTAATTAAAGGCTTGCTGAATGCAGAAAATGATGATACTAACTTAGATTTAGATACACAAGATAATAACGAAAATGCAAATAAAATAAGCAAATACGAAGGATCAGCTAGAACAAGTAGAAAGAGGTGTGTTGGATGTTATAAAAAATTCAGACGGGGAAGCAAGAGCCAAGGCATCAGAAGTTCTCACGTTTTCTGAACGATGTGCATTTCTTGTTTCAACAGTTTCACGTGTAATCCTCATTTTTGTGCAATTTTTGCCTGCTTTTGGAAAGTACAGATTTGATTTTCTATGTACATTGCTTACTTTAAATAAAAATATATAACTTGAATCATTATTTTGATATACCCAATTAACATCGTCCTAACCAAAAACAATCATACACAGACTAAGATGTATCTTTCGTGTGGTTATCACAGTGATATAGAAAGTCTACGATATAAACGTATTTGAGATGAAATATAACATTGCGTAAGTCCTAGCTCACCGGTGGGCACGGACGTTTATTATCAAAACCATGCGTGACCCACCGGTGGGTCACGACGTCATAAGCGTGTTAAATAATGACTAACTGGAACTAAAAATTTGTTACTGAAGAAATAATAGTTAAGCCTGAGTGGTGCGTTGGGTTGGAAGTTATTATTAACAGACTTGCAGCATGCCTCGTAAGCATACCTTTCGACGTAAGAATGAAAATGTATCCGTAACGGGGAGTAATTGTGCGAGCGTGCAATGTAGTATACAATTGCAAGTCAATTGGGTATGAGATTTTAAACTGTTTATATACGTACATAAGTCATTCGAAGATAATATCTGCAAAGTTCATGTCAAAAATTGAAAAAAATTATTCTTATGAAAATTTTATATTTACGACGAAGTTAGGACCACAATAAAATAGGTAGGTACATAAAAAGATTTAAAAAATATTAAATCAGAATGCCGTATGTATTAGTGTGTCGATGGGGCAGAAAAATTATCTCTCCAAGTCCGTCGGAATTATTTAGACCATAGATTCCCAACGGGGTCACTATTACCCATTGGTAAACGTTGACAAAGTTCCTGAAGACGTTTCTTTTCGTTTGATTCATACTAAAAGAGCATTAAGGACCCATCACCTCGCCTCGAGCGATTATTGTCCGGCTTAATCAACCTAAAATTCTTCAAATGTATTTTTGGATGCGTTATAATTATTTCTTTTTCCATCTAAATATTTTTTCCGAATCATATTTATTTCTATCTCTTTTAAATATTAATTTGCTCAGTCGAAGTTCTACTCGCTGTTTAAGGAATTTATATAAAATAACGAACATTTCATTGACGGTAAACCCTTTTTACAAAGGCTAGGAGCATAACTTAAAACGCAAACCTCTTTAACCCCAAATCCATTTCGCACAATATTTTTCACTTCAAAGACATTGTGACTTGGAAATTTAATTCATCAAGAGCCAACAACTTGGCAGTTGTATGACACTGAGTTTCAAAGGAGAATGCCTACTTCCGACCTTCTCAATTATAAGCAGACAAGGCAAATTCCTACCACTTCTCCACACGTTACGCTACCCAAACTCTCATTGGCTCGACAGCAGCTCCTTAATCTGTAGACCAATCAAATAATTATAAATTTCCAACATCGGCAGAAGTCCAATAATTTCTGAAGTACTATGGAAAATCAATAATCAGTAGGACCAACCTCCTAACGCCACTAGTTTTCAGAACTACTCAATGATTTAATAAAACTAGATATCACCTTACATTTGTGAATCTAGAGACAACAACGATCTCTCTCAGACGATGTAGTCAATATCTTGGAAGTTGTTTAAGTATAATTCGAATAATGATACACAAAATATAAATTACACCAGACAGTATCACACTGTCTGATTATAATTTAGCCTCGAAACAGATTAATTGTTACAAAACAAGGCACCACAAGATTTGTCAATGTATATCACGATTTGCATTTCAAATTTCCCATACCTCAATTAACTGACCGATGAGTGTCGGTGAAAAACCTTACAGTCTGAGTCACACAATCACAAATTCCAATAACAATTCTAATTCATAAACAATTAATGGAAATTTTCATCAGGATTTAAATTGAACTGTTAATTCACACCAATGGAAATTTACATAAACAGAAGATATCAAAACCGCTAAGTATACAACAAGGTTCAAACAGAACTTGATGAATACATTGAATTTCATCTGTCCAAAGTTTCTTAACCTATCCGTATTAATTAGCAATACTATCATTCCAAGATACTGAAAGGTAATCAATGGTAATCAATAACACAGGTACTGAACTGTAATCAATAACACAGGCCTGCATGTTTTCGGTTGTACCATGTTTTCAAGTTTTGATGATGCTTTTCCTATGTATGTTTGTGTGCTGAAACCAAAACTCACTATAGATTCTTTCCATCACGTCAGAATTTTTATAAATTGCAATTTGTTAAAATGTGTTATATATCGCAAAAAAATGACAAATATAAGACGTACTGACAGATTTAAATACATAGGAAATGCTGTCATCTGTCGGTTTATATTGGAAACAAATCGCTGACAACATAAACCGGCAGATGGCAGCACTTTCGTCATTAAACGTGTTGTACATCTCAGCTGGCTGTCAATGTAGACGCAACCGTTGGTACGTATCCTCCGCGACCAAAAGTGTTCGTGTCGGTGGATATACACTAAAAGGAAAACATACAGTGTTCGAAATGGCGTCAAGAGACTGAAAAAAGTCTGCAGGTTCCTTTTATTACATTTCTGGTGAGCTAATGGTGTCAAGACAAAATAAACATATAACATTCGTGCGGCATGTGTATCTCAAGTATTTCGATGTAAAAGTAGGAGATCTAGACAAAACTTGGGCACCCCACTATGTTTGCTATACGTGTGTTGAAGGACTGAGACGGTGGTCATAGGGTGAACAACACTGTTCAGAATAGGCGTTCCGATGGTCTGGCGAGAGCCACAAAATCATAGTGATGATTGTTACTTTTGTTCAACCGGTGTTCACTGTTTCAATGTAAAGAATACAAAGAACAAAAAGTCTATCCAAATCTGCCATCAGCTTTACGTCATGTCCCTCATGGTTCAGATGTACCAGTGCCTATACAACCAGAACATTTACCTGAAGATTTGCAAAAAATTCTGACGTGATGGAAAGAAACTAAGGTCATTTTCCGCGCGCCAAGATACATTAGAATCAATTATCAAAAGGTAAAAAGCAGAACCATCGCAGACTAGTGATAATTAAAACAATATGACCATAGAAATGGTCCCAGAAACAGAACATAGTATTCAATGATACAATACTCAAACGGAACTGGACAAGGATTGTACCTATTTATAAGCAAGTAACCACTTACAATTCACTAATTTGTTGTATATTCATACATTGTCTAAACCTAGAGTTCATAAAATTGGCCAAAATTCTATCTTGAAGTTCTAAATTCAACCAAGTGGAACAAGTTGATAACAGGTTTTTGGTCAATATGTTTGAAGGTTTATTGATAGAAAAAATTATTATTTTCCAATGAATGATAAGGATTGCCAAACGCTTTGATAGTAAATAATTCTATAAAACCCTGAATATTGATGGGAGAGCTTAAAAAGTGTGGTTATAATACAGTACATTTAAAATTGAAGTTTTCTCTTTTACATGCCTTTTTTAACAGCATTTGAAAATGTCCATTTTCTAATGACGGGTTTCAACATTACAAACGTTTCAATTTAAATGCCTTTGTTACTAATCCTAAGAAATTCATTTTGTACTGTAAATAATCTTAAGAGGTGTGGCTAACTGTTTGACATTCCGTCTCGATATTTTGGTTTTTTTTCTTTTTGTGGATCATGTTATTTGTGTTATTTATAATAGAAATTAGTTATTACAGTTGTTATACAAATACTTAATTGGCAAGCAAAACTATTTTTTCAATATCACACAAGAAGTGTAATATTACATATTATCCATAAAAACATATTAATTTTACAAGAAACTTTTATAATGCTCTTTATAGCAACGTGTTTCGATATATTTATCTCTATCTATATCATTGGGCCAAGACTTAATGGACAACTAAACGTTGAAGCATTATGCCGATTATAATAAAATTATCTAGCAGCAGATGTGACCTAAGTCCCTCAAAATTTTAATCTAATTTAATGTTTAAATTTATAATGCTATTCATTTGTTTCTTGTACTTTCAATACATGTCTTCAAATTATACAAAAACTATATATGTATTAAAAGTTATCTATAATTGTGTCAACCTAACATTTCAATAAATTGTTTTCATAATGCATCTATGGTTGGGACATTTACTTTAAAGCAGTAATTAAAATATTTTTCAGTTCAATTGTGATAACAGTAGTAAAAAGATTTTATAGAAAATTTCTTGCATATTTTCTTAGAGAGATTCCCTAAAACATAAAATTTATTAACATCAGAAAACGGTGTCATGCTTTTCTTTAAGTTAAAAGAGCATTTCTTGTCAAATAAGCTTTGCATAGGACACTAATAGTGTCTTTGGAATTATTCAGTTGAGAGCAAAGTGTTAATTAAATGTGTTTGTGTCGTTGTTCGTGTATAGCTTTCGAACAAGTAAAGCAAAAGCAAGAGAGAGATTTGCTATGTCGACCTCGTCTTCTGTATGAAAATTGACTAGAATGTTAAAGGAACTCTCTTTGACATAGTAAACTGACCACTGGTCTTTGATCTCGTCGCATGTCTTACAGTTACAATAGTTATATTCTCGCTAGATGATTATTTTCTAGGCACTGAAGCTTAAATACTTCTCAATCTAGTAATGATAAGGACAAATTGGGTAAACAGTATTTTGATTTCTAATACAAACAAAACTCGGATAAAAATAATATCCACGATTTCAATATAATTAATTCAGGTAAATTTATTAAATAAACACAAGTTATATTTGAAAAAGTTGTGAGCTAAAAGATTGAGCTAAGTCATGTTGTCTGCATGAAACACTCGTACTCAACTGAAGCGGCCTTCGCTTTGTCTTCCTTCGTACATGTGCACACGCAAAGCTCCTCGCAAACTGGTTGTAAGGATGAGGATTTCTTGCTTATAAAATTATATTTTCCAACGACAGACATGTCAGAGGTCCTCAACAATACGTCTTCCAGAATGTAAAACTTCCAAAATCCAAATCTCAATATAGATAAATAGTCAATTTTCCCGTTCTCGTGATAGAAGACTGATAAGAAATAAATAATTCAAGGCGAAGTGTAATGATAGAAATGGCTACGCAATTAATATAATAAAGATTTCAGTGTCAATGTTCTCATTTATTAAATACTAACTAAACCTGGCCACGCTTCGCTGTGGCTTAGTCTGATATGAAATGAATCTCAGTCTGATATGAAATGCCGACATGGCGTAATTGATGCGGCCAGCGATATGGCCTAATTGCCGTGACCTGTGGCCGCGGCTTCGCCACGACCAGTGATATGGCCATATTCCCGTATTCCCGTATTCCCGTATTCCCGTATTCCCGTATTGCCGTATTGCCGTATTCCCGTATTACCGTATTCCCGCATTAAGTATACAAAAATACGCGTGTATTCGAATGCCACGTTATATCAAAATTTCAAGAATATTTGTGCTTCCATATTCCAGTAATCTCGTCTTTATTATATACTATCTATCCATAAGGAAACATTGCAGAGGCTGTATCTTTGCTCCAGTATAAAATTTCAAAAATCCAATGAAACCTTCCCGGGAGTGTACTCAACAAATTCCTAAAGTTTCATGTCGATCAGATGAATGGTGTAGTCTGGCATAAAGGACAAACATACAAACATACAGACATACAAACATGCATTGATTTATATATATATATATATATATTAAGATTGACTAAATAAATCCAGTAAATTAATGAGATTCTACTGTATAGATTACTATAGTTAACGACACGTGAAGAGGTTTCAAATAAGATATGACTTGTAATATTCGGCGGGGGTCCATAACTCATGCCATTAATCATAATATTTTTCTATGCACATATTTGTTATTATATATTTCCTCATTTCTCTAATTTTGATTATTACGACTTCAATTTTCTGTGACTACATTATGGACGCAGATTTTCTTTACACGTACATTTCTTTTCTTTATTGAAATTATTTTCTATAAACTCTGAGTATATAAAATATGTTTATTAAATAATTAATATTTAATTAATTAATTCATTCATTCACTAATTTTATTAATTCTAAGCATGACAACATTGCAGTCGCTGCTAGTAATCTTATATCTGATCTTCTATCCTCTGCGCTTCAACATTATCAAAATGCAGCACTATGCTAAATTATTTATTGTTTGAAATGTTACAATATGTGCATTGTTTATTATGGTACATACCTCAACACAACACGATGTCGCCAACTTAATGTTTTATTGCGAGTGCCGATCTGCTTTAATTCGTTACAGTATCGATTCATGTAAGATAGATTATAATTGCCGGAATGTCAGTTATAATCTATTTTACATATTTTAACGAGGAAATGATATATTTATTCTGATTTTATTGTTGTTTTCTTTGAGTTGATTTTCATTATATTGACTTTAAATTTATTCGTGCTTCTATTTGTTCACGCTTATAATCGTATAAACTAGTGCTTCAGACGATTAAAACTTTTTGTACCGGTCTCTAAGCCATCGGCTACCTCTATCGGTCAACATTGCATTCAACACGAGTTACGCCCCTCCGTAGTAAATGGCCACGTTCCGTCCGATTACAAAATTTAGTGGGAAGATTAGGTTCTACAAATCCTGGCCGAATCTCATCGCTCCATACATTGACGTAACCAAAAAATCTAATGTAAAAGCATTCGAAACATGAGGCAAGGGCATAATCGACAATTATCCCAATTAACTATAAATCTAATTAAATGTTGAGCTGATTCAACATTAAATTACTAAACGTTGCTTATAACAGTTACTGCCACAATATACTTAGTTGTTACTGTTCAATCAAGATTGAACAGGACAATAACACAAACAATTCAGGAATGTAATATTTTAGAGATACTTTAATTTCTCAATTTTTCATGTTACATTTAAATTATAGGATCCCTAGTATATTTAAAAAATATTTCATCATCATCATCATCAAATAGCCCCTGATGTCCACTGCTGAACGTAGGTCTCTCGCTGAACGTATGTCCGTCCAAACGGTCCTGTTTTGCGCCACCTGTATCCAGTTCGTTACTGTTTTCTTGATGTCATCGGTCCA
>WYDF02002291.1:0-14063 GCA_009867245.2 Adranes taylori
GTTGAGAACGATAGTCCAAGGGATTCGGACGCTTTTCTTGCAGCCTTATATAGAAATGACCCCACAACCGCTAATTCATGCTCGTGCACAAATTTCATAAGAGAATCATCTAGGTTGTTGATAACCCTGTTAGCCATTCCTATTACCATACCGCCATGCATTGACTCAATACTGAGAAGACCTCGGCCACCTTCATTTCGTGGAAGGTAAACCCGAGGCACGGAAGACCTAGGATGGATGCTCCGGTTAATATGCATCACTTTCCTTGTAGATCGGTCAAGGATTTTCAGCTCGTCTTGCCGCCATTTTATAATAACAAAACTATATAATAGTATCGGAACAGCAAGCATATTTGTGGCGACAAATTTGTTGGCTCCGCTTAAATCGGAGCGCAAAATTTTATTATTATTTTTATTATTATGTAGGGGACGGGATCATCATCCCTACTACGTCGACCTACAATATCTTTTCTAGCATGCCTCTTCTTGTCGTTTAAAACTGTCTGAGTTCTTTCATAAACCTGATCACTGTTTTCGGCTGTTGTTCCCTGATGTTTGCGACATTTAGTATCATCCCCCCCTCTCCCCCTCCCAACCATCTGTGTCTGCAGCTCCTTTCTGCCTGATATTCTCATTGCTGTTCTCATTGCATATTCTCATTGCATTGCATCATGGCATAATCGACATATTAGATTCTCAACGCGTATACATCCACAGTTCATCTTTAGTGAGCTGAATATTTTGGTATTTACCTCAGATGTCAGGTCTATAAATGCCTTTGAATCTTTTTGACCTCGAACTTTGTTCTAGTATTTAATTCTGGCTTCGTATTCTCATTGTTTTATCATCCGCTTCCTGTGTTTCTCAGTTAGAAGAACACACGGTGCCTATTAGATTACTCTTTGCCCCTTGCCTGGATAACTTTTCCGCTATTTCATTGCCTCAATACTTGAGTGTGATGGCACTTACCATAATCTTAACGGGTTATGTCTTGTCAGTTCTTTCAGGTGCGTCATGTAGTCCCACAGTAGCTTAGATTCACAAGTTATAACCTGTAATATTTTTAGCGCTGTTTGGCTATAAGTGTGTATATTGATATTAGCCCCTTTCTATTAGCCCTTGATATTAGCCTCGTAGAATAGAGGTGTGTGTACCCAGTGAAATCTCTGTACTACACTTCGGGCCAGATTTTCTCAGACATTTCAGGTATGAATGGTAATTACAAATGGTTGTTCAAAGTTGAACTTTAGTGACATGTCATCCCAGCTGCAGTCCCCCGGCTCTTCGAGATTTTTTAAATATCCTGTAAGATAACCACGTTTTATTCTTGTTGTCCTAGGGAAATCCGTGGCCTGATTTAAAGCCTCCCTCTTCCGCTGTATCACTCTTCCGCAGAACCCAAGGTTTAGTTTCCTTACAATAGTCACTTTGTTGGGATTAATGCTTAGCCCATTGTCTCTACACCAATTTGTTGTGATGTTTAGGGCACTTTGCATTCTGGTAGTCACCGTCGTATAGTGTTGGCCTTGTGCTATCAGCACTAGGTCATCCGCATACCCTTGTACCTAATGACCAGCCTTTGTTAGGGTGTGCATTAGCTCATCAACTGCAATGGACAAGAGCAGTGGTGACAGAATTCTCCCTAGGGGACATCCCCTGGTGGCTCTAATTCTATTAGCCTCTCAACCCATGCGTTCACCTCCCTCTTCAACAATGCATTCTCCCATTTTCGACTACATACCATTATTTCCGTCATTCAACCATCGTTCACATATTTCACTAGCCAGCACCGACAACCGCAATCTCGAGCCTGGTCGTATTAAAAAAGAAGTTGTCGCTCATGAACCGACCTCATGATCGAAGAAGAATTACCAATATATAATCAAATCGTATTTAGTTCGTCACTCTTTTATTTCTTTTACTTTTTGATGGAAGAAAATGCAACAACCTAACAAATTTTAAATTATAATTAACTAGCAGACTCGGCAAACGTTGTTTTGCATTGTCTGTTAGTTAGCCGCGATGTTGAGTCATATCTACGAATGAATTTTATCTTACCTACAAGCAGACTAAGAAAAAAGCATTATGGTATAAAAATGCATAATTACGATCCTGCTATAATAATATTCAATTCTGTACAACATTACAACAACTGCCTTTAAAAACAACAAGTTTAACATAAGCAGACAATTTCATGCATTAGTGAAAGGTGATCTTCAGCATCTTCTTTATCAGATCATTGTTGCTTTGTAACAATGATCACGACTCTACTACCTAAGGCCATTACCCAGCTGTTTGCTTGAAATCAAAATTGACCTTATAGATTATTTGTTTTGAGAGTGCAGCGGGCACTGCACTTTCAATATTGTTGGACATTGATTTATTTTTTATAAATTCTTGCTATCGGTATTTCAGTACCCTAAGTGAGAAGTAGGTGAAACAAGGCATTATTTATCACCTCAACAATCCAGATGTTAGAACAACGAAATTAGACCTTACCATCAACAAGCCATTAACTTCCTTTTCTACGCTATTTTCTCTAGTAATGCAAATAGCTGCAAACTAGTTGGAAATAGCTGCAAACTAGTATATAGAGTTACTTTCTAGAAAGTATAAAATTAATTTGATTTAATAGGTGAAGCAATATCACAACCTAATTAAAAGAACTGTCTTAAAACAGCGTCTTGTTCAAGATAAATAAATCATTTCACGCGTTATTAAATATGATCTTTGGCATCTTCTTTATTAGGAGATGCCGCAACATCTTCTTTATTAGGGGATGCGATAATTGTCTCATTTTGAAAGACCACGACTATACTACTTAAGGCTACTAATCCGCTGTTTATTTGAAATGAAAATTGATCCGATTGATTCTTTATTTTGATTGCAGCTAGCCTTGGACTTTTTACGTGTTGTACACTAATTTTGTTGTTACACTTTGTTGCTATTGGTACATCAGCATCCTAAATGAGAAGTATGTGAAACAAGGCATCATTGATCGGCTCAAAAATGGAGATTTTAGAATAATGAAAATAAAGCTTACAAACAGGTCATATATTTCGTTTTCCACACTATGTTCTCTAGTAATGGAGATACACTGCAAAATAATTAGATGGCTCATAGTGTTACTTTTTAGAAAGTATAAAAAATTATTTGATTTAATAAGTAATACTGCAAAGGAAGCTAACATGTTAATTACAACAACTATCTTCAAAAACTTGAGTTCAAGATAAACAGTTCATTTCACGAATGAGTAAAAAGGTATCATCAGCATCTTCTTTATTAGGAGCATCATTGTTGCTTTGAACGACCACGACTCTATTACCTAAGTCCACAAACACGTGGTTTGTTTGAAAAATATTATATTATAATTACAGCCAGCATCGCACTTCTAACATTGTTGCACATTAATGAAATTTTTATAATTTGCTGCTATCGTTACTTTAGCACCCTAAGTGAGAAGTAGGTGAAACAAGGCATCATTGACCACCTGACAATCTAGACTGACGAAATTAGACCATACAATCAAACCATTATGATTCGTTTCCTTTTCTTTCGTAATGCAAATTGGCTGCAAACTAATTGGATGATTGACAGTGCTACTTTCTAGAGATTATAAAGATTGATTCGACTTAATAGATCGTACAACAAAGGAAGCTAACATGACAATTTAATAACTGAAATTGTCTCAAAAAGCGTTTAGTTCAAGATAAAAGGCCAGTTCACGCATTATTAAATGCGATCTGCAGCATCTGTAGCCTTGTCTCGTTTTAAATGACTATGACCGCTTCTTAAAGCTACTAATCCGCTGTTTATTTGAAATGAAAATTGATCCTACTTTTACATTAGTTTAATTATTATACTTTGTTGCTAGTGATATATCAGCATCCTAAGTGAGAAGTAGGTCAAACAAGGCATCATTGATCACCTCAACAATGGAGATTTTAGAGTAATGGAAATAAACCTTACAATCAAGTAATTAATTTCCTTTTCTACACTATTTTCTCTAGTAATGGAGATTCATTGCAAAATAATTAGATGATTCTTAGTGTTACATTTTAGAAAGTACCAAAGTTAATTTGATTTAATAAGTAATACTGTAAAGGAAGCTAACATGTTAATACAACAACTGTCTTAAAAAGTCGAGTTCTAAGACCATTTCACGCATTAGTAAAAAGTTATCTTCAGCATCTTCTTTATTAGATGCATCATTGTTGCTTTGAAAGAGCACGACTTTACTACCTTGCACATTAATGAACTTTTTATAATTTGCTTCTGTCGTTACTTTAGCACATAAGTGAGAAGTAGGTGAAACAAGGCATCATCGACCACCTAAGATAAAGCTTACAATTAAGTCATTAGTTACCTTTTCCACGCTAGTTTCTCTAGTAATGCAGATAAATTACAAATTAATTGGATGATTCGTAGTATGATTTTTAATGTTTATAATGTGTTGCTATCAGTCTTTTAGCACTCAAAGTGGGAAATAGATTAAACAAAGCATAATTGACTACCTCAACAATCGTCGAAATGAAAATTGATCCTATTTTTACATTAGTTTAATTGTTATACTTTGTTGCTATCTATGGTGAGATGTAGGTGAAACAAGGCATCATTGGTCCTCCCAACTATCGAGATTCTATAATCGAGCTTTTAAAACAAAGAAATTAGACTTTACAATGAAGCCATTCGTTTTCCACGTAAATTAATGGCTATTTTCTCTGGTAGTATACATATATACACTGCAAATTAATTAGATGATTCATAGTGTATTTTTTTAGAAAGTAGAAAAAGAATTTAATTTAATAGGTAATACTGCTAGGTAAAGGTACCAGGTATTAATGATTTTATAGTAATATGTAACTGGAAGCTAATAACACAACGTAATTACAAACAGCAATTTGTTCCAGATGATTCGATCATTTCATTTATTAGTATTAAAATGTCGGAATGCTGGCACTAACCGGTTGTTTGTTTAAAAAAATTATATTATAAATTATTTGCTTTACAATGCAGGCAGCCAGTATTGCACTTTTAACAATATTGTATATTGATTTAATATCTATAATTTGCTGCTATTGGTATTTTACCACCCTAAGTGAGAAGTAAGTGCATCAAGGCATCATTAACCGCCTTAGACCTTATAATCAAGCTACTAATTTATTTTTCCATTATAGTTATCCTAATAAAGCAGATACACTGCAAACTAATTGGATGACTGATAGTATTACATTGTATACAAATTAATTTGATTTAACAAGGAATACTACAAAGGAAGCTAACATAACAAATAAATTATAACAACTGCCTTAATAAAACCGGCTAGTTCAAAATGAATAAACTATTTCATGCATTAGTAGTAACGATCTTCAGCATCTTCTTTATTAGGAGCATCAGTATCGCAATATTTGAAAGACTACGACTCTACTAGCCTAAGCAACTAGCTGGTTCTTTGATAAAAATGAAAATTCACTTCACCTGAAATGCCCCTGAAACGCACTTGAAATGCAACAAACAGATCGATTGTATGTGAAAATTTAAATTGGTAACATGTGAGTTTATTCAATCCTATGGTATATAAAAATTTAAAAAATATTATAATTATTTCTTCAAACATGATCGTTGTCATTTTGAAACACGATTAACTCAACGTACATTAGTGTTTGTGCATGCGTGTATATAAAATGTGTATATGTGGACCAGTTATTTTAGTTCCCACAGTAACTTAGTTTCTTTCCTAGATAATAAATACGCACGCAGCAATTGAGAGTCAGGCTAGATTTTCTAGATCCGTTATGGAACAAACAGATTCTATATTATTTATTTGCTAATGATAAATAATTCTATAACCTGCTTGATACGTACATACATAGAACATAACCAACAATTGTTCGTAATTGTTCGTTTTGCAGTAACTTGTAAATATTATTTGCATGTTGATTTCTAAAATTAATATATCCTAGATGAATAATATGTAATCTAGTAGGAAAAAGTATATAAATATCAGAAATGGTATTTTAAAAGTTTCTCCCAATTAACGAGAATTTTCAAACTTATATGTAGCTTCATTCTCCTCTATATTGTTGCTTAGGTTTGTTTTTTCGATTCTTTGTTTTTTATTTTATACTGAGAATACTGCCGCATTCTCTATGGTGCAAAACTATTTTTGTTTTGGACCATAGAGAATGCGGAATATTGTCTCAATGTTTCTGGTTTATGTAATATGTGTTAAGTATCCAGCTACAAACGGACGTGGCTCTCTGCTGCGCGTATCTAACAAATTTGTTATTTCGTAATCCAATACTCTATTCCAAGGTCGCATAATAACGTAAGCAAAACTCCAGTAAGAGAAAAGAAATTAGACAGAGATAAAACCAACTCAAAGGGCCGCAACACATCTTATACAACTCTTATCTGTATCTTAAACCATAAACATAAAGTGATGTTGCAAGCTTGCAATAATCAGTTCATTGTTCTTCTTATTGTTTAGTATGTATTTTGAATAAATAATATATGCTGCTAAGTAAAGAAATTCTTATTTGCTGTACTATTGTTTAGAATACCATAATGAGTATTTTTTTTTACTAAATTGTATGTTTTGATTAGACTGAAATTTTATTTATGTTTAAAAAGAATTATGTTTAATTTTCGACAGCTCATATTAGCACACTTTTCAGTCCATGAGTTGTAAATGAACAGTGAGAACGTTAAGTTATCTATCCAGTCAAGTGATGAGGAAGTCAGACTATTATTTTGAAAATCTGGTTGAAGGAAATATTGTTGCATTAAAAAACTTCGATCACTTGGACAAGAATGTACTTACGCGTATAACAACCGAAGCTACTGGATAATAAGATAACCTTAGGTTCGTTTGCAGACCAATAAGATGGCAGTAGGTACTTTGTATGCAGGAGGAACTTTGTATTGGACAGGAGGAAGTTATATCTCCCTTTTGTTGATTTTGAACCGACGTTTCACAGGATAGTGAGATAGAAATTGTGGCAGAGAAGGGGACAATGTAGGGATTTCGGTAGAGATTATCAGTATGATAAAGAGACTGGATGATGGAACGTTTGTAATGGCAAGAGTGAATTAGCAGGTGTCGGATTGGTTTGAAAAAAAGAATGAAGTTACTTAGTTGTGCCCACTAAGTGCTTGTCTAATTAATATTTACATGTCTAATTAATATTTACAGATTTGGAGGAGGTTTTACGGAAAGGACAAGCGGGTGGGCTGAAGATTGGAAGAAAAAAAGTGTGGCGAGTAGTATGGCAGATATGAGTCAAATGATTGTGAGGTTGAAAAGGAATATGGAAATAAGGGGTTTGGAAGTGAATGTGGATAAAACTAAAGTAATCGTATCCAAGGAGGGAGAGAGAGCATATTAAAATGGTAAATAAAAAGGCCAACGGGAGAATGAGGATAGTTAGGAAGAGAAGATGTGGAGTGTCTGTAAATATGAGGAAGAAGATAATGGTATGTGTATAATGGTATGTGTAGGAAGAAGATAATGGTATGTATGTAATGGTATGTGGTATGCGTAATGGTATGGGTAGTATATGTATGGAGCGGAGGTTTAGCCTATGAACAAAAGGAAAATGATTGAGAGAGTGCGTTTGGGATGCCTGAAAACGGGTTTATATAGAAATACCCCAAATGATATAGTGCTGCAGGAATTTGGAACATAGAAATGCTGATAAGCGTAGTGGAAAGGATGGTAAAGCTTGATGGAAAATTATGGAAGGATGAAGAGTGTAGGTTAGTTAGGGAAGTATACATTGAAGGACTGGTGAATACAGGAAGAGAGATAAGTGTGAATGAATGGATTAAGAGTAGAATGAATGTGAATAAGAAAGTGGGATTGTCTACGCATAGATGGTTTGAGAAGATGTTGGATGATAATGAAGTACTGAATGAGGTTACAGAATGGATTAGCGATATGGAAAGGCATGAAATGGAGAGAAGGATATGTGATAGTAGCTATAACTGTAAGTATAGGTGGATTAGGGAGGAGGAGGGCATGGCCAGGTATTTAGTATCGAGATTAAGTAGAGGGGAGAAAAGTACGATTACAAGGGTTATATTGTGAATGAGGAGTGTGAAAATAGGTATTGGATGAATGAATACGAGAGAATGTGTAGGATATGTCAGAAAGAAGAATAAAACTAGAAACATTGCATAAAAGCGTGTGAAGGGATAGAAAGGAGTGAGATTGATAATGAATTAGGAGAGCATTGAAGGGAAAGTTTGGGAAAGGAGAGAAAGGAATTATAAATTTTAAAGAAGGATAAAAACCCCATAAGAAATTATCGTTTTCGAAAATATTTCGGAATAATTCATTTTGCGATATCCCTATTCCATTTGATTCTAATATTCCTTTCACAATGTTTTAATTTATAGGTTGAAATCTTGTATCCCTATTGTTGAAATAAAAATTTTCATTTAATGATTTGTTGATTTGGTCAGGGCATGTTTGTGCTTTTGCTGATTTGTGCTTTTACGATTTTTCTTACATATTTTGTTCATTTAGGCTTCGACAGTTACGAAACGTTGTATTACATCAGTGTTAATGTTATCTTAACTTTATTATGTTCCTTATACAACAAAAAATGACTAAAGTGACTAATTTTGTTTTTGTGTAAATATTTAAATACGGCCCTGAAAATTAGAATCCTGTTGTTTGCTATTTGTTTGCTTCTTAATTAATTATGTTATTTGTTTATAATTATAGTTACTGAAAATTATAATATTCGTTTATAATTATGTACGTTATTTGTTTCAAAATTCCAAGATTGACCTTCCTCAGGGTTCTGTGGTAAGCCCAATACTTCTTAACTTATATAGGCTTGTTGTTATCTATCCCTAAAAGCAAACTTCTAATTTTTAATAATAAGAGAATTATCCCAAAGTTTAATATCTCTTTCAAGGATTTTCTAGTTCCCTTCAGGAATTCAGTTTTAAGTTCTTGTGAATTTGGTTGGACACAAAATTAAAATATGATATTCCTATCAATTATCTGATTAATAACTGTACGCCAAGACTTCATATACTTAGATCTTTATACTCTACATATTGGGGAGCAGAGCCTAAAATTCTTATACTTTTCTTTTTTCTACCAGGCATTCATAAGGTCGAAACTGGATCATTGCTCGATTGTAGTTAGGGATTGTAATAAAGACATATTTAATAAAATTTGCAGTGAAAACCCAAGTGATCGTAGCAAGCTGTCGAATAATTAATTTAGTTGTTCATTTACTTAGCTTCCATTTATTATATCTTTTTCTAATTCTGTGATTTCCAAGTTTTCGTTGTTTTTCTTCAATATTTGTAGTGTATTCTCTATTGTGATTAGATACTTATATTTTTGTAGGTGATATGCGTAGTGAAAATTACATATGTCATATCTTCTTATTGCATATTGATGTTCTCTGAATCTTATTTTGATTTGTCTTTCTATGATTTATGGCAGGTTTTACAACTTAAATTCAATATTCCATTTTATTTATATTTGTCTATGTTGCGTATGAATTTACGGAATTTTTTACTCAGATTATTTCCTATTCGACATGCGATTTTCATATTGTATTGGTTGAATAATGAGTAATATTTCATATGTCCTTGTTTGCCCATATAGATGAATGTTTTATATTTTTGATTGTCTCTGTCGTGTTTCGGATGTTATATGTCCTGTTTTGCTTATTAAGAAAGCTACCACTCAGTCCACTTTTACTTATCAGATCCTAAAAACATTACAACCAAATGCCCTAGCATCTCAAAAATTCTCCGTTTTCCCTCTGATATTCCTCAATTCCTCTGCGAAAATATTTTTCATCAGAAAAAAAGCAATAACACCAATAGAAAGACCGTAAACTTTGCCTCTAAAGGCAATATATTAGGGTTTCCAGTCATTTTTTCTAACTTCGATCTTATTGCTTTGAACATTTTTTCTAACATGTACAATATTTTGCAATTTTTATGTGTACGCCTTTGTAAGGAACCATTTTACTGCAGCTTGCCCCAAGATAAACTAACCTATTTCGACTAATTGGGTCTAGTAAATACGAAAGCCTCATTTTGGTTTTTCTATTTTTAAATTAGTTCTTTGGATTTGTTTTGACTTACAACGTGGGATTATCCGTTTTTGATACAGATGAGAAAAGCGAGCCAAAAGCCTCGCCCAAAAGCCAATTTTCAAGATGGCGCCCTATATGCCCAGCCTACAATTAAAAAATCGTAAAACCATCGCAAAAACGTTTAGTTTAATGTGAGAAAATCTGAACATTAGATATTTATAAAGTATGTAAATGAGTCAAGATGAATAGATGCGGTGAAGTGCAACGATAGAGTTTGTCATCATATAAAATAAATCATACTATATATAGTTTTATAAAGTAAGGAACAAAGAGTTATCAAATAGAAGTTAAGATGGTTACGTTCATCGACATCTTTATTGTAAACATTGGTACAATATACTCACTTATGGATTAAGTGAGAATGATATTGTGATTAGCAAATTGTTATGCTGATGGAAAGATACATAAAAACTGTGACACAATGGCAGTAAGAACGCGAAGTATAAACAAGAGTGATGAGTAGTTTTTATTGAGTAAGTAATTGTAGCAGTATCAATGAGTATGAGTATGTGTAAATGTGTCAGTAATAGGTGGGTATGAATCCATCATGACTGATAGTCAAAATATTAATAGATTATTGAAAGTAGGGAAGCTAGAGAAAAGGGGAAAAGTGATAAAGACTTAGACGACAAGCATTTTAGGCTCATTTAGTCAGTTAGTCAGTAAATCAGTGAGTAAGTAAAGAGAGTAATAGGGATTCGTGTATTCGCAAAGCAGTGACTATGTCGGAAGGATTTTTGAATGTACAATCCATGATTTAATTCGGATTAAAAGTATAATTAATTATTAAATAAAAGATGACTAAACTACAACGTCTCGTTTGGTAGAAACAGTAATCGTCAATAAATAAGTAATTATGTTACGGCAACAAGAGTAAAAGTAAATTGGAAGTCGTAAGTTTAATTACTAGCATAAAGTAAAACCAATCGAAATAGAATTATTAAAGATCAATGTGCATAATTATAAAGTAAGTTTGTGTAGAATCTACAAGAAAATTGTAAGTAACTTTATTAATTATTAAAGTTACTAATGTACGTACATTACTTTGAGTACATTATTATTAGACAACATTTGATTATAACTTACCTGTTGTTTTATTATTATACATGGTGTACATTACGTTTATGATCGAATACTTTATGTGACTGGATATATGCATTTCTTTCTATAAACCATATCAATACATTGTTAGTTAAGTTTAAACGTTCTTTCATTTCAGTAGCCCAAACTATGAAGACGACTGCCAGTGCTAGGGGTTAAGATGTTAATGATAAGTTGTTCAGGATTAATGAAATAAGAGAGCAGTACACTCATCGCTAGCAATGGTAACGTCAAGTGTTTTATTATAATGTATAGCAGGGAGACTAGTGGATTACAAGTTCAATATTCTGTCATAACAGTCAAAATAATAACTTATAAGGAGTGATAGATAATTAGAAGCAAGTGTTAAATTATAGTGCATCGTTATAGAAGTAGTAATCAATCCTACTACCTAGAAAGGAGAGCGGGGTCCCTACGCTAACCCATATGATTAAAACTAACCCTCAATCCATCCAACGCCACATTGGAGAGCAACACTCCCCTATCAAAAATAAGCGTTACAATATCAACAGTATTAATTCATTAATTCACCTTAATGTTAAAACTCCTAAAGTGTGAGATCAATACTTGCATCACTATCGAAAGAAATTTGTTTCTGCATCATTAAATTTCTTAACAATGTGCGATCAAAATATAACATCGACAGAGATTGCCATCAGTCCACATTCATCTGCTCCATAGTTCCTCCTGGATTCCTATTATCCTAAATTAATAAGTCGGTGTTGGGCTTCTGAAACGGAAATATACTGACCTTATCTTTACCAGAAGAAGACAAAGAAATAGATAAAGTATTTAAAGAAATTTGTAAATACATTAACAAATTAAGAACGCACGGAAACAGAAGAACTAAAAACATTGAAGGGGAAAAACTAAAAAGAAAGCTACTCTTGTCCCAAAAATACAACATTGGAAGTTTTAACTAGAAGAACTTTAACTAGAAATACATTTAATTTAAAACAAAAGTTTAGTTGTAAGAAAATCCTTGTACCGAAAACCAGGAAAAACAAGTTGCTTCAAAAGCTTCCAAAGTGAGTGTACTTAAAAAAATAGATCTTGATAAAATCAAACCAAATTTTAACACATTTATAAAAACACAAAGCTTGAGTTTCTTTGGATCGTTTAGTTTTTAATTCATGCTTTTAATTTTTATAACCTTTATGTTAAATAAGCGATTTCGTTTTCGTGCACATGTTTGCTTTTATATGGACCGATTTTCTTTTAAATACCAAAACTTAAAGAAATCATTCTCTGCCCTAAACGAGAAACAAATTCTCAATTTCCTATCTTATTTATCATGCACACGTTTATACTTTCTTTTGTTTAGGATTCTTTTTTTCTTGCGCTCTGTTCTTGTATTGTAACAACCCGAGTCCTCTCCCGCATCTTAATTTTTTCAATTAACAGTCAAAGCTCAATTAAAAATAAATGAAATTATCCAGAGACTGGCTGGATAGGGACTTTCTTTTCTCGACATTTTTTAGACGCGGTTAAGTTTCGCGGGATAGGGGTAGGAAAATTGAAGAAGAAATAGTAGTGGCGATGTAGCAGAGTTTAGGAAGAAGTACTCGTTTCCGAATTAGAAATTTTCCAATTTTCGTCAGGCTTTTGTTTCTTACATACCTACTTTTTGCTTTCTCTCTATTCTTCTGTTTTTTTTTTGTTTTAGACAGGTAGACAAAGACAGATGTATATTTTCATTTGCTTTACTGCCATTTGCATTTTTTCTTAAAATGTAATTAAATTATCCCAGTAAACGAATAAATATTTTACTCTTAATATAACGATCAATGGTGAAGTTTTATTTTTTTATTTTGATTAGGTTATCGATACAAATATTTTTGTTTCAAAAATTTATAACTACCGCTTTGTGATCTTTTATATGTTTATGGTTAGAATAAATATTTAACTTTTGGACATTCTATACAACAAATAATTAATCTTTTGTTTTGTAAATATAAATAAAACTTTATTCATTAATTCGTCTGTGATAATATGAAAATGCTAAAGAACCAACACACACCCTTTCTGATATATCGATAGAGGCTAATACAGAGCAGGTGTTAAACAAAACCAATTTATTTATAAATGCGCACTTCATCCATATGTAAATCAATTAACAAACAAAACGAAATAATTAAGTACCGATTTTATATATGATTAAAAAGAAAGAGAATTTAAAAGTACCTTACCTAAGGAGAGTAACACCCACGCGAGACAATTGTCAAAAGGAACGTTTGATTTTTCGGCGGGTTCAGTGGGCTGGAGTTATTTGCATAATATTATCCGGACCCGATGATTTAGCGCGCTCGTCTTTTGTTTCCGGCGTAAAACAAAAGCAATCTGAAACAATATATTATGTATTTTAAATATATATTGATATTAATTTTATTGTTTTAAGATTTACATTATGAACTGCAACGTATTTTAAAAATCAAGTCTTAGTTCCTTATAACTTCTTTTTGCTTTTTTCTTCCTATTTAAAAGCCTTGGTTAGTTGACCATTTATATTTCTTGTTCTAAGAAAATTTTACAGGAGAAATTTTTATTAGCCTCTTAAGTACCACATTTTAATAGTAAGGAAAATTAATTCATTTTTGTAAAAACAGGAATAAAAGATGATAGAAAAATAAAATTTCATTTTGTAATATTTATTTTTTAATTATACAAAAAAGAAATGCAATGTTTAAAACTCCTCGTGTTGGTGAATTTAAAACTCTTTCAATTTCTGTTGGTGGAACTTGTTATAATAAAAGTTTGTTTACAAAATTGTTCATTTACTTTATATATATATATATACATATATATACATATATATATATATATATATATA
>WYDF02002302.1:0-14061 GCA_009867245.2 Adranes taylori
TATTGGTAAGATGCATGACTACCAATCCAGAGGTCTGCGGTTCGAGCCTCAGCTTCGCCGAGACTATATGCGATGCTCATGCTTAATTAGGATGGTAACAGTGACGTATCATGCACATCTATAGGAGCAGATGTAAAACTTCGGTCCAGTGTTTGCGGATTGGTACGTACTATAAAGATCCTTGCACGAGTTATCACATGCGCATTCTCCATTGCAGCTCTGTTCAGATCTATTGCCCTACTACCCCGTATCTCACTTATTGTGCACTATTTCAAGTTATCTATGCTTACTGTCCTTTCGTCTCAGCGACCGACGCTCTTAACACCATACTGGCGAATTTTCAACAGCTTTCCAGTTTGTCTCTGATTTTATCATTAATTCTATTGTGTTCCTCGGCTGAATGTCCTCTCCTAATGTTTGCTTTTATGTTATTCTTTCCGTTTCCCACACGGTGAAACGGAAAGAATCGTCATTAGGAATTTCGCAATGCTCACATTCTGTGTTTTGCTTCTTGTTTAGTTTCTCTAAGTATTACCCGAAAAACTCATGGCCGGTGATCATTTGTGTCAGGAGAAAGCTCAAGTCATCGTGTTTCCTATTGATCCAGGTGCTTATGTTGGGTATAAGTCTCCATATCCACTCTCCTTTAGATGCTCTTTTATTAAGAGTTTTGTTGGTGGGATATGGGCTATTACGTTCAGTCTTTGTACCTTTGCGAGTATGCCCGCACTCTCTGCCTTGTACATAGCTTCCGCATAATGGTATACTCTCCGGTACCTCATATAGTATATGCCCCTTCTGAGTTGCTGGTACTCCCATTCTAAGTATTAATCCGGATAGTTGGGAGGCTTTCTTCGAAGCACGATCCGCCACTTCATGAATGTGACTAGAGAACGAAAAGCCAATGTTTAATGTAACTGCCAGGTACTTTCATGACTTTACAACATTTATTTGTTGCCCCTTGCCACCTTGCTCCTTGACTTTACTTTACAACATTTATATGTATATTTGAAACTTTGCACTTTATTTTCCTTATGAGAAGTAGCGCTTCTGTTTTACGAGGAGCCATTTGCAATCTACGTTCCGACATCCACTCTTCTATGAGGAATAGTGTTCCATGAATTGCGTTTTCAAGCTTAGCTGGTTTCTTTGCTGATGCTATTAGGCCTACATCGTCAGCGTATCCCACTAGCCATACTTCAGACGCGACTGTCAATCTAATGAGCCCGTCGTAGAGTAAGTTAAAAGTGTAGGTCCTAGAACGGATCCTTGTGGTATTCCGCATGTTAGTCATCTGTCCTTCAATGCACTTCCTGTCCGTATCGGACAGAAGCATCCTTAACTAGTTGTCGGTAATTTTACGTAGTAGGCTGGAACGTGTAATGCCTCGAGTGATTGCAAAATATGCTCCCATCTAGTAGAGTAAAAGGCATTTTTAACGTCTACAGTTACCAATGTACATATGTTCCTTTTTTCGCGCTGTACCCTGAACTGCTTTGGTTGCAATATTACGGACGTACTCGATTGCATCCATTATTGAGAGGCCTCTTATAAACCCAAATTGATTTCTTGCAAGCTTGCTGTCTATTATACCGTTGATTCTACTCACCAGGAGTATCTCGAGAATTTTTGCCATGGAGTTAAGCAGGCATATACGTCTATATGCGGTTACATTTGCTTCTGTAGGTTTAGATTTTGGGATAAGGACCAAGTCTGCAGTTTTCCATTGATTGGGAAACTTTCCTTTGGCCAATGCGGTATCAAAATTTGCCGTAGGTTCTCTGAGTAGCTTTTGCCCAAGATTTTCAGAACCTCGTTTAGTATCTGGTACGGGCCAGGTGTTTTACCTATTCCTATTCCTCTGACGGCATCCTTTATCTCTTTGAGTTCGACTCTGTAGGCTATACGTTGATCTCGATTATTCTTCTCTCTGGGTCCGTTGGAAAAAGAGCAGTTATGACTTCCTCCACGTTATCTGAAATAGGTTGCTTCCTGTGTAGTTTCTTTTGCTACTTGTATAGTAGACCCCATGTCTCATCATTTCCTTTCAGTGGTAGTTTGTTCCAGGAATTCTTATGATGACACTTGATTGCACATTTTAGGTTTTTCCGAGCGGCTTTGCGACGTAGCGCTCTTCTCCGCAGTTATTATTGCCATGTCGTTTGATTTTCCTCTGATATTTGCGTTGTGCGGCAAAGGCCTGTTTTTTTAGTTCAGATATTTCCTATGTCCACCAGTATGCACATCTTCCTTAGATACCCCTTCCACATCTAGGAATATGGTGACCCAGGATTTGGTGACCTCTCTGGTTAGTTGACTGGCCTGCTCTTCTATTTCGTTTAGATTTGACTGGATACTGATTGTTGATAATTGCTTGCGAATGTTCTCTCTGTATATCATTTTTATAGCCTATTCTTGTAGGTTTCTAGTACTTGCTTCTGAGTATTTTATTATTAGTCGTTGCAAAGTAAATATAATTGTGGTTGCTTGCGGATTCTTTCTCTGAAATTTCCAATCCTTTAGTATATTATACAGTTTCGGAGGGGCCAAGGTTATGTTCAAGATAGATTCCGATTCTCATCTTTGAAAAATAGATTTGCATCCTGTATTACAGACAATTAGGCCCAAGGTGCATATTAGTTCTTCCAGTACTCTGCCTCTGCAATCTGTTTTCTGCAATCTGCCTCTGCAATCTGAAGTCTCCAGCTATAAGTACTTCCGTATTGCAAGCGGAAGTCATCTTTCAATGTCATTCAGTTAGGTTCTGAAGTCAGATATGTGTTTATTCGGTGAGGCTCTAAAATTTTAATATCACTATTCTTGGTCTGGTTGTTACTAAGTTCGGATGGATGGTTATGCTGGGATTGGTTATCCCTCAGTAATTGGCATCTGGTCTTATCTTCCTGGAGGGGTTTGTGCGTGACAAAAATACCCGGTGTCCTTCCTGCCGGCTGTGGCTGTGGTACGATAGATGTATAGTTTGGAAGTACGTCCACAGTAAAAAAAAAATCGTGGGCATGATCGCCACCCCATCTTACATATACTGCAAGTTCTACGTTTTGTTAAATCCTGCATAAAACAAAAGTTGAAACTTTTAGTTTTGATTGTCGCCTTTTAAGTCGTCTATTAAATTCAATTAGCACAATAGTGTTTAGGGTAAATTAAACAACATTAATTCGCTTTACCGCGGCCTACGCCGCTCTTGACTCACATCTTCCCCGTATTTGCCTGCGGCTCGGACAGCTGTGCTGTCCGATTTGGCATTGCCTACGACCCCTCTTGACTCGGCTAATTTATAAAAGAGCCTTGGTCTTATGAATTTGTCCGCTTTGGGTCTTATGAATTGGTCGGCTGCCGCTTTTGACTTCATTTTTTCCCACTTCCGCTTTTGACTTCATTTTTTCCCACTTCCGCTTTTGAGGTAGTTTTTCTTCGTGTCCACTTTGCGTAAAATTGAGGTCCCTAGATCTTACGCTTGTTCCCCAAGTTTTGTTCTTTCAACTTTCATGGGAATCGAAATATTAAATGTAGTACTATAACCGGTCTCAAGTAAATCGATCGCAAAATCTACAAGACAAAAACACCCTGTATATATGTTAAATTGTAAACTTACAAAAAAAAATTCAAATAAAATTTATCGAATTTTTAGTGGCCTATAGAATAAAGTCTATTCAAGTGTCCTATCTTTTATAGTACCTGAAATATAACAAAATGTTTGTAAAATTTTAAATGTTGCTACGTCGCGCTCTATAGCATTTGCAGGAATGGCACTATTTTCATTCGATGCATAATACAATATACTATACGCGAGCGAAATTTCAGTCTTCTAACTTTAAAACTGAATTTCTCAATAACATAATCATTTGAAAAACCTCCCAAAATTATAATATGCACCCATCACTGAATTGCGAAAGCAGTTTATATGTCTCATACAACGTAAAATAATTTTTCCTGTAGCTTTGCATATATTAGCTATTACGTAAGCCTGTAAGCCATATATACAATATGATTGTTGAATGTCGGTTGCCATGGCGACAAGTTGCGAAATTTTAAGATCTTAAGGGTCATATCTTTGAAATGATAAAAGTTAGAACCAACTCCTTATTGAGAAGAAGTATGTGAGATAAGGCAACATTGATAGATCTAATAAATATTATACAATGAAGACGGACAATTTCGCCATTGAACCCTTAGAAAATTTCATCACACATTTATATTTAATTATTAATGAATATTTCTTTTGGCTACAAAACTTTTTAACCATAGTAGATTAAATTACATTTGGCTGAATGCTTATTACAAAGTTCTTTGTAAGGTCTTTTTTATTTCTGTATACATAATATCTCTAGGTAGATATATTTTATATAGTACAGGTAGTCATTAAAAAATCGGCATCCTCGAGACCTGAGGTGTGGCGGATTTATGAATATGCCAGATAATTCAAGTTTTATATATGCTGTATATATTAATAGAAAATTACCACATTTACAGTCTTTTAAAGGAAATAGAACAATAAGTGAAAAATAATGAAATTTTATTGTTCACCAACTAAATAATACAGCACAGCTGGTTCTACAGAATTTTAATATCTGTAACACTAAACAAAACAGATTCTCAGAATTTTAATTGAAAAAAGTAAGAATTTAAATTCCAGAAAATAAAATACCTGCACTACTCGTTTTCGTTTTCTAATAAGTTTATTTTGGAGCAAGTAAAAATTCATGATTTCTTGTTCAGTTACAAAACTTTGTTGCTCCAGTCCAGCCCGCAGTTCAGTTGTCAACGTAATTAACCTATCAATAGAGATTCTTTCTCTCACATCTTACTAATTTTCGTCACTGCTTTCATGTTTTTCATTATCTGCTCCTTGGCATCAAGATTAGTTACATCTATCATTGGAAATAAGTACATCTGTAAGCTGTTTTCCTTTGAAACCTTAGACCCTCCATAATTATTTTCATTATCTTCGACAGAATGAGAAGCAAACATGAACACACCACATCCTTAATGTTGAAATCTTTTATGAACTTCTGTACTGGGGTGCCTGAATTAACTGAACTTACTAAGCGCCTCATTAACAAGATACTTACAGTTCATTAAACGTATAATGACATTGTCCTGTGGTTGAATTAATGATAAGGGGGGGGGGGGGGGGGGGGGGGGGGGGTTGGCAACCTAAACATTACTTTCACGAGACAACATGAACATTACTCGCCTTTTGGATATGCTGAACAATTGTCTCAAATTAGAAGTAGCTTGCACTTAGAGTCTAGTCCAATTTTGTTAAGTGAGCCTTAGGAACAAAGCATTTTGTAGATCAATTGAGTGCAAATTACATTTGCAATAACAAGCAACTGTTACAGTTACAGTTGCAATAACAAGCTACTTACATCTATGGTTACCAGCAGTACATTACCCCGATGCCGATTCTGCATCCTCAGCGGTTTTTTTGGCGTACACCTCCAAAACAAGGCCGTTTCGTCGACATTGAAAACTTCAGGGCTTAAAGTTTCATCACTAACTCTCTTCATGCGCAGATATGCATTAGCCGCATCCGTATCTGCTGAACGTTTTTCACCACACACTGTATGAAACTGTAAGCCATGTCGCGACTTGAAACGATACAGGCAACCTTCAGATTGGTCACACTTGTGCTGAAATCACATCTGTTCATGAAACCTTTTGGCTTGTTCCTTTAATAGATCACCAGAAATTTCCACACCTTTGTTTACACGAAGATTAAACCAGGTTATGAGAACTTTGTCCAGGTCAAAGATTTTTCCATACGTTACTGACTTCTTTAAAAATATTTGTTTTCTGATTCACTGTCAGAACAAACCTTTTAACATTTTTTCTTTCTGTTTCTTGATGTCATACATGTTGAAGTGCCAATGTCGTACAAATGGTTCGCAGGGACACGCCGTTACTAAGTTTTTTTAGTACTTCCACTTTCTGCCACATTTCTTCGTTTATGAATCCATAATTGGGCTAAACAGCAGCAAATAAATATTTTAAAACAAGAAGGAATGAGTAGAGCTATCTGTTAGCGTGGCAAGCAAGACAAAACAATTGATAATGATGTATATGAATACATCAAATATCAGTGGCGCGCCAGTGGGGGAAATTTGAAAATGAGCTCCTGACATTCATGCCGGAATATTGAAGGATCCGGATTATTGGTTGCCCGATTTTTAAATGTCAACCTGTGTCAATCTATTTGATAAAAAAAGTTTTCTTCTTTCTTATAAAAGTTGTATTTTTCTTAAGTCAAACTACGAAAGTAAGAGGTATAAACGCCTGACAGATAGATAATCCTTTTATTTGCAAATTCTTGTAGGGTGCATCTTTTTATACAGAAAAAGAAAACGTATTTCAATGTTTACTATTAGTACGAGCAGTAGGCGTATATAAGAAGATTTTATTTGTATGACAAGTGGTAGTGATTCAGAGTCTAACAATATTATGAACAATAACAATACACCAAAAAAACCATCAATCTTGTTGCAGAGAAGAACGAAGATTTACTGATAATCGATCGAATTACTTTGGACACTACTAATGAGCCTACTACATCTACTACAAATATTTGTACGTTGTACAAAATACATAATCGACTTTATCAATTACAAGAATTTATCAATTAAACGACGGTTTTAGAAGGTAGTAATGGTGATGAGGAAATTAGTAAAGAATACGAAACAAAAAAGAAGATTCTTGAATGTAATATCCTTCAAACATTCGAAAAAACACTTGGAATATTTATTTATATATAAATATATCTCTTAGTTGATTACATTTTATTAAATAATAAATGTTTTTTTATTGTGTTGAAATTGCAAAAGTATGTAGTTTGTTATTTCGACCCTGTATAGGGTTTAATCATCTCACATAGAAAGTATTTTTACGATACGATAATACAATTTTATATGGATAAACGCCTGACAGATAGATAATCCTTTTATGTGCAAATTGTTGATAATGTCCACCTACTTATCTAGAAAAAGAAAACCAATTGCGATATATTGTGAATCGAACTTCGAGGCAGAAAGCATTAATTTGTGGACGTATAAAATGGCAAAGAGAAATTTTATCGTTTTTAAGTTAACAATGTTACCGACTATATCTCAATCTACGTGATTGGAAAATTTTAGTTGGTTATTTTGGATGAAGTAATGACCCAATCAGTATTGGTGATATGTTATTAACTACTTGAATCAGTTAATTAATTATTGTACTATAACATCCGGTAATTAAGGTTTGTTAAGACGCTCATGTATTTTCAGTAAAATAGATTATTATGCATTATTCTCAGCTGAAGTTAGTGTTTATATAATCCTTAGAAAATTGTTTTTATAATGTTATCCAAAATGAATAAATTTAACCCATTTTGTCCCATTTTAGTTAATGCACTGTATTTTTGTAGTACCAGCTATTAGCTGATTTTACAACATTAGTGGAAAAAATATATAAAGACCTTTATTGACATATTAATTACAATTTTAACTTAAATTATTAAATTGATATTGCACAATAACTTCCTTTTCTTCACACGTAGGATAAAGGGAATAGCTAATTAACTCTATTCCAAATCTGACTCAATCTACTTCTCTAAAATTAATTCTAAACCTGCCTCTTCATTGCCTTCAAAAGATTTCTCATTACCAGCACTATTTCCGTTCCTGTACCTAAACACAGTCTCCAATTTTCCATTGGTATCATTTCACTGTACACCCTCGCACTATTTCACCCAGTGATCCCACCATTCTTCCTTTTTCCACATATTCTACATTTTCTCTCACACTCATTCATCCAGAACCTATTCCCTCTTTCCTCACTGCTACATCTAAATCTTGCCACCATTTTCTTGTCACTCATACTTATATTTTCTATCAGATATACCGGCGTTCTTCCATCTGCCTTTATCTTTTTGTATCTTCTATTGTATCTCATCACCATTATTCTTTTGCTTCTTTCTTGTATCTCAACATCCTCCATTCTCCCTTCCACCTCATTGATGTTCTCCCAGCCATTCATTATTCCTTCGTGCCATATTCTTGTCAACCATCCAGTTCTCCTCAGCGCATTCTTTCTTTTCTTTCTATCCATGAATTCTCTTGTTCTGCCATATTTTCTTCTTTCCCAGCTTCCTGATACACATTTTTGATCATTCCTTCCTCCTCATTCATCATCACCATAATTTCATACTTTTTTTCATGCGCCAAGTTTTTGAATCCACTCATCCAACATTTTTATCTGTTCAACTCTTGAAAGACAATTTCTTTCCGGCGTTGATGTATCCACTCCTAACATTCTTTTTACGTACCTTTTTTGGATTCTTTCAATATCCTCTCTTTCATTCCCCGCCCATATTCCAGCACCGTGAATCATCATAATTTTTACACATATATCCAAAATCATCACTCGCATCCTCACCGTTTCACCAAATTTCTCCTCCCACACATGCCACCTCAGCAACCCTGGCTTTGTTCGCTACCATCTTCACGTGTTCATTACATTGCCTGTTACTACCCGAAGTACTTGAAGTACTTATACTTCTTTACACATTCAAGCGTCTCTCTATTTATCTCATTTTCTTCCGCTCTCCCTACCACATTTCTTACATATCATTATCTCATTTATCTGTAATCCTCTTTTTATCATATACCTATGTTCTGTTTCAATTACTTCTTTAATTCCTTTCTAATCATTCACCATGCACACTGCATCAACCGCGTATCCCAACTACCATAATTTATCCCTACAAAATACTACCCCACCATCTTGCGTATTCCTGAGCACTTTTTCTAAATCATTCATGTATAAGTTAAAAATATTCCGTTTAATGGGCTTCCTTGCCTAACTACTCTTTCAACCATTGCGATGTATTCTCCCGTACTCTAACTCTCACATTCGTTCTTTATTTATACTTTCTCTCAGCTTCTTTGATAACCCCACTTCTTTCATTCTCATCTATAACCTCTTCCTCACCCCCATGTCAAACGCTGACTTTAAAACATATAAAAATGAACAATCTTTAAAATAATTTTTTACTATTATTTTCTTGTGACAATTAATACTTTCAATTAATGACATACAGCACTACTTTACTGAATAATACGTCATAAGCTGAATTGATACACTAAAAAACGAAACAATAGTGATATCCCAATCTGCATTAGATTTGATAAGTTGTATTTTAGTCTGCCATTTGACAATTAATACTTTCTTATCTTAGACACAATATTTAGAGAGTCGGATACCGAAATATTTTTTCGGGCCTATAAATTATTGAAATTGATAGCTTTTTGATTATGAAAGGATTACAGTAATAATTTAATGTGTTCTTTGATACCGCGACATTGTTGTCAGGTTTTTTAATATACCTCGCTATTGTGTGAAAAAGATTAACCTCGAATGGAGAAAATTTACGAGCCTCGCGTACGATAAAAATCTGCAACTATAAATATGACAAAATTCAAAATTAATAATGCGAAAACGATGAATTACTGTCCTGTACGTATTACATGTGCTATGATAATAAGTAAAATGCTTCTTAAATCAATGAAAGTTGAAGCTTTTAAACGTCTAGGCATTTTGCATTAGAAGCGTCGCTCCTAATAAATATGGTGCTTAATAACAAAATCATTGCTACTATTTTATCTTGCATACACTACATATGTAGCTACAGGAAAGATATATGATTCATGAAAATATTCGGTTTAGAGATTTTGAATGAGCACGCTGTGGAGCTCTAAAAATCCAAAAGAATGGTGTTTAAATAATACTTAACTTATGTTTTTAGTGCTGTGCGCTCAGCTTCAATAATTGAAGTCCTATTGAACTGATTTCAATAAAATCTGACAAATTTTAAATTACAATATATACGTTTAATATATTGTAATTTAAAATTTGTCCGACAAGCAGTTGTCCGAATGATGTATTGAAACGCTTTTGTGACTGGTTACAACCGGTATCTCATCCTTAAGTTAAATGAGTCCTACATCCTGATGATAATTATGTCTCAACAGTACATAATAAGGACAAATCAGCCTGAGACATCATTAACTGCTTACTAGGCGGTTTGTAAAATATTTCCTTCTCTCCTCTCTCACAAATAGTGGAAATAGAAGCATGAGAGAATACCAAAAGATTGAAATATGTATGGGAAAGCAAATTCTGTGCGTGTAGAGTATATATTGATGATTCTAAATGTCTGCATAAAATGTATCATGATGTGTGAAGAAGTTTAAGTCTGAAAGAATGAGTGACAATTGAGGGGGTCCTGGTAGAGTGTATAAAAAGTCTTTGTAAAACATTCTTTGTAAATGTCAAGACGCCGGGAGAAATAGTTTCGATGAACTCAATATTTGCAATTGTTGGGTGAGTGAATTAAAAAAAAATATTGACTTGGTTTAACTGGAAGATGATGAGACTTAATAAAGTTAGGTTGGTGAACACAGTGTATAATGAGTGCATTAGTAAATGGAGGAGAGTGTATGACAAGAGACAGAAAGAATAGAAGTGTGGATTCTAGAAGAGGTAGCCGCTAGAATGAAGGATATTCAAAAATAAGGAAGGAATGGCAGAATAAAAAGGAGTAAATATAAGAAAACATAAATGTATATTCAGGTCTCTCAGCTTCTTCTCAGCGCTCTCAGCGCCGGTCTCTCAGCGCCAGGCTAGAACAAAGTACCTGGCGTTGGGTATGGTATGGAGAATGAAAAGTTGCTTGGTAGGTTTAGGTGTGGATGAGGTGAAAAAGGAAAAAGATGTTGGACGACTGAGAAAGCGAAATTGGTTGGGGTTTATGTATGGAATTTTGGGATCATTGGATGAAGAAGTGTGTAAGTATTGTGGAATGAAGAAGAGAGGAAAATTACGATAAATTGAAGAAAATTTTTGTGTGAAAATGGAAAGGAAATCATACAGAAATGCGCATTATAATAGAGCTTAATAGATGGAATGAAGAAATTGACTTCCTTCTTCTCTTTACTATTTAAAAAATATTAACATATATATAATATAGTTGTTTTTTGATTATTTTAGTATTAGTGATTATTTTAGTAATAAAGAGTAGAAAATAAGGGTTTGGGAAAACTGTTTCTAGTATTCTATAACATAACTAGCAAGTCTTGTCGCAGCTTCCCTTACGACATTGTAAATATTAACATAGCAACTTATATCATATCAACGACAACTCTTCTGCCCGCAATGGCGCGGCCAGCTCTGCTGTCTGAATTGCCAAGGCTTGCGGTTGCGACTACGGCGCGGACAGCGCAGTACCGCGGTCATGTCTATTAATTTTCATGGCGATCGGTTGAACGGTGAAGAAGTTGATGTGCTCTACTCTCCGCAAGAATATTTCTGCCAAATTGAAACTTTGGTTTGGAACAATTGAAAGTTAACTTTGGAACAATTGAAAGTTAATTGGTTTCTGAAATACGACTATTTTAGTTTTTGCTCAATATGACCCTTTTGCTTTTTGCTTTTACCCCTTCAAGAGCTGAAAATCAAAATTTCATCTTACACGTGTCTAATGGATTTTAACGAAAAATATTCTTGCCAAAATGCAACTTCCTAAGCTAATTGGGTTCTGAGATACGCTTTTAATTTTTTTATACACATTTGACCCCAGTTTTTAACCATTCAAAAACTGAAAATAAAAATTTCGTTTTAAACGTGTCGAATGGATTTCGACAAAGAGCCGAATTTCAAGCTTCTACGTTTAATCGTTTCCGAAATAGCATAAAACTCTAACCCCCTTTGGGGTCGAATTTCGAAAAATCCCCTCATAGTGGGTGCTTACGTCATGAGGAGAAGGCTTTGATAAATTTTCAACTTTCTAGGTGTAGGGTTTTGGGCTGGGTTTGATGAGTCAGTCAGTGGGTGTATCGGGCGTACCCTTTTATATATAGAGATACACCCGCTTTTAATCCTTCAAAAGCTGAAACTCAAAATTTCGTGTTACACATGTCTAATGGATTTTAACGAAGAATATTGTTGCCGAATAGCAACTTCCTAAGCTAATTGGTTTCTGAGATACGGTAATTTTAATTTTTGTTTTATACATGTTCGACCCCAGTTTTAACCCTTCAAAAACTGAAAATCACAATTTCGTCTTACACGTGTCGAATAGATTTCGACAAATCGGTCTATCAGTCTATCAACTGAATTTCAAGCTTCTGCATTTAATAGTTTCCGAAATAGCCTAAAATTTGTACCCCCTTTTAAACCTCCCTTGGAGCCGAATTAAAAAGAATCACCTCTTAGTGGATGTTTACGTCATGAGCAGAAGCCTTTGCCAAATCTGCAAATTTCTAGCTACAGGGGTTTCGGCTGGGCAATATTGCGTCAGTCAGTGAGTGCATCGACCGTATCCTTTTATATATGGAGATATGACCCTCGCTTTTAACCCTTCAAAAGCTGAAAATCTAAATTTTGTGTTACACCTGTGGAATAGATTGCAACAAAGAGTCTTTCAGCCGAATTTCAAGCTTCTACTTTTAACCGTTTCCTAAATAGCATAAAACTTTAACCCCTTTGGGGCTGAATTTCGAATAAAATTCCCAATTCCAAATTTTCTAGATATAGGGGTTTGGGCTGGCGTTGATGAATCAATCAGTGAGTCAGTCAGTTAGTGCATCGGACATATCCTTTTATATATAGAGATTGCTCCTTCTATGAGTATATGACTCAGTTTATCCTACCAATATTTGTGACTGGGCGTTGTGGTGACATTGCCATATTTAATCTAAGAACGTCGTGTTTTACATCTCCAGATTTCTTGCAGATAAGTTTTCGTCAGGTAATTTTTGTTCAATGACGTTTTTGTTCCTCTTCAAAGAATTTATTGACATATATATTGGGTGCTTTTGTTTTGCACCCTATGTTTCGATATGCCTTTACAAGTATTTTTGTAATTGTTACCTTTTCCTATATTAAAATTGCTATCTTTTTTTTTTAAATTGTTGTCTTTTAATTATGAAGCGATTCAGTGTCTCAAAAATGCAGATGATTTATTTGATAGCTGTTTGACTGAGCTGTATTCCTCCGAAAAGGATCATAATGCAGAATATTTTGCAGCGTAAACAGTTTTTTATTAATTAATTTGCGTAGCATGCAATAAGTTTAGAAAATAGTTTATCGAAAACAAAGGCAAAATTGAGTTGACTCTAGATCAATTAATTTCACCTTTGTGGTTTTATAGCAGCTAAATTAGACTAATGGCACACTTTTTGAGAGGGTTACTAATTTTTGAAACTTAAAAATGTGGGTTAAATTTGATTATCTTCATAAAAATTTTGAATATCATCTGATATCTAAAGAATTTTGTAACTTATATGTTTAAGATAGAACTGTTTGGTACAAATATTTGGTCCTCAATCAAATCCTTGGGACAATTTGCTTTTCGTAGATAGTCAAATTTCTAAACTAGTGAATTAAACAGATACGTTGTAGTAAACATTTTGTGTTTGTTTTCAGCGATTTTCCAAGTATCTAACAAATACGGTATATGACTATATGAATGCGAAGAATACTCGTACTCCGAGATAAGCGATCTAAGTACAACTTCGTCTTGGAATGGCTTTATTATTGCTCATATTTTTTGTGCGCCTGAGATAGATATATGATTCATGAAATTCTGTGGAAAAAGGTTGGAATCGTAATGCACGAAATTTATGATTTTGTAATGGACGTATCAAATATCTGCCAAAAGGAATATGATTGATATTTTAAATTCTATACTTTTAAATTAAATGTTACAAAATTATAACAACGATTTTTATTTATTTATAGTACGTAACTGATTTCAGTATATATTATACGCTTTCGCTAAGCAAGCCATCTTGTCTGTGATGAGGAAACTAGAATTATGCATCATAAAAATGGCAGTAAAAAGATATCATCATCATCATAATCATACAGCCGTATGCGTCCACTGTTGGACATAGGCCTCCCGTAAATTTTTCCATCTAGATCTATGTTGTGCAGTGCTTATCCAGTTTGTTTGGATTCTCTTTATGTCATCTGACCACCTAGCTGGCGGTCTACCTCTACTGC
>WYDF02002335.1:0-14058 GCA_009867245.2 Adranes taylori
TGATGTAAATATTGATGTATATATTGAGTTGTGTTTGTAAATACTTATGCCAATAAAGGTTTATATTATTATATTATTATTAACAAAATAATTTTTTTTCTGAATTTTATTAACAAGCTTCAAAATTACAATAGCGTTTCTTAAAAATAAAGTCATAATCAATAAACACACACATCAGTTTATTTATCAATGAGATTTTTGCTGTTGAACATTGGACAACAAATTCTTAATATCTGGTTCATATTTCGTCTCTTTTTCTAGAACACAGTACCAACTGGTTTCATCAGTCATTCTATTTCTTAAATAACATTTTATAAAACTAAGTTCTGAAAATAATGACTCACAAGATTATGTAGAAGAGAAAATTGATAATATTGCCCTCGTTGGTTTTTTTTTCAATTATGTTCGTTAATGGTTCACATTCAATTATTTCCAAATCATTTCTCAAATCAACAAACTTTTTTCCATATTGAACTCGATTGGAATTAGATAAATTGCATTTCAATGTCCTCCAGATTTAGCCCCTCCAAATGGAGGTCAGCAGCTGATAGTGTGCCTGGATATAAAATAACTTTTGATGTCTTTTCAAATATCCTGAATTGTTCGAATCTTGAAGAAAACATGTTGATTATCGATTGAATAACTACTACACAAAATTCCGTGTTAATTTGATTTGAATACGTTTCACTTCTGTAAAAAAAATTTTCGTATTTGGAAAATATTTGAAGGTGTAGATACAACGTTACGATCGAAAATTTGTAATTTAGCTTGAAATGCTTTGATTAAATCAAACATAATAATAATTGTTTTGTTAATACTTTGCAGTTTAGTATTTAATTCATTTATATGTAAGTACAAATCAATAAAAAACATTAATTTTGAAAGCCATTCGAAGTCCAGTTACTCTTTATATTTTTCAATGATATTCTCATTAATTAAAGAAAGCTTAACTTCATCCAAACACGAATTTTTGAAGAACTTTTCCACGACTTAACCATCGCACATTGTTGTACATAAGAAAACCATTATACGCTGAGTTTACCCCATTTAATAATCCTGAAAATTTTCGTTTATTTAATCCGCGTGCAGATATCATATTGACCAATTTTGTTACAGTGACTTAAATCCCTGTTACAGTGGCTTAAATCTCCAGTGACTTAAATCCGTGCTTTGCGCATAAAACTTGCTGGTGTATAATGCAATGAAAGCCCAGAACGGAATGTCCAATACGTTCAGTAAATAAATTGATAAATCCATTTTCCTCTTCAGTCATATTGCGAGCACCATCTGTCAATACTGACACAATTTTGGAAGAATCTATTTCTCTTTCAGTGATTGCTTTTACAATTGCATTGCAAATATCTATTCCTTTTATTGTAGCTAATGATATTAAACTGATTAATTCTTCTTTGATATTATTTCCATTGCAGTATCGAACAAAAATTGCTAAACGAACTGATCGAGTTATATCAGTATTTTGATCAAGGCAAAGAGAAATTAAATTGGAAGAGTTTATATCTGTTTTGGTGAAGAGTTACATTTTTGGCCATTTCTACGATTCTATCCTTCTACGTATTTCTAGCCAAAGGTAAATCTTTTATTCTTTGAATCAAGTTTTCTTTGTTTTCAAAATCTTCAAAGAGATTGGGAGCGCATTTTTGTCATGCTTCTTTCAGATATTCTCGATCGCTGAATGGTTTTCGGTTTTCCGTGTTTGGCGATTATGTTTGAGGCATCAAAACTAGCATCATTTATATTTGAACGTCCGCTGACAAATCTCATTAGCGATGTAGATTGCACATTTTTATTTTTTATTTGCTCGAGCAATAAATTCCTTTCGTTCTTCCCTACTTTTTTCAAAGAGAGATTTATGGTTTGTCTCAAAGTGCCGTTTTACTGACGAAGGTATGCGTACAACTGTCCCAGAACATAAAACGCCTTTTCTCCTTTGCTAATCATGCCATACTCTTCAGTTCACCAACTTTGGAAGTCTCTGAGGTACATTTTTGGTACCCTTTAATATTCACCAGCAAAGCTAAATAAAATTTATTCAAAAATCCAATTCACTTTTGACGTGATAACGTCTTTTTTGTGATGTCACGAATAATTTAAATTATGCTTTAATTAAGTTTCTTTTATAGTTCCCACATGAAGCAAAAGTTCGAGCAAAAACAAAACAGCGCTCATTTTGTTACATCGTTTTTTGGTGTAAAAAATTATTCAAAGATGATGTTCTTTTTCACTTGTGTCAGAAATGCCGTATTATTGTACATGCATATGCATATACAAATGAACATGGTCAATGTTAACCACTCCACGAGTAGTTTCGCTGTAACTTCACATATGCGTTTGCGTTTGGTTGAGTTCATTATCTATGTTGAGTGGTGTATAGGATGTAGAAACATATCTACAAGTTATAGCGAAAATACTATAACAAACCTCAATGGCAGTGTTGCCCGCATAAAAGTTGTTTGAAGTTACCACAACAAAATAATAAACAATTGTCGTTTATCTTGGGAAACATTTTATAATTAATAAAATGTAATAAATTAATAATTCACAGATTATTTAATCAAATTTCCAATATGTTAAACTTAAAACTTAAAAAAATTGAACTTGGAAATCGTTCGCGTGCAGTCCAAAATCTTAAACGTGCCACCTCGGGCACGCGTGGCCTAAGTTCGCCATCCCTGTCCTATAAAGTTACTAGATAAAGTATTTTTAAATAATCTCTAGTTATAGTTAATCTCTACACACTAGTTATATTGGGATGACGTCACGCTCCTTTGGTGTTCGTTTTAGGGAACACGAAGACTGTATAAAGTTAAATAGACCAGAGAGGACTCATTTGGCAGAACATATTTTAGAGAATCCGAAAACTTTGGATATGTGTTTAAATCCAGGAATTAATTACTTTCTAGAACAGATTTATATTCAGGATATACTCATATCCAATAAATCTTTAGTAAATAAAGATACCTCATTTGAATTATGGATTTTGTTAAATATATTTTAAATATTAAATCGTTCTAAATTATAATGTCAATATTTATCATAATTTATAAAACAAAAAATAATTTGTAGTTATTTTATAAATTATTTTATGGTAATTACAGTATTTCTAATAGCATTGTACACTACATGTAGTTTGTGATTGGGCCGTGGGGGCGCTGGCTTATCATTTATCCTTATATGTTTGTTGATTAAAGCAGGGCAGCCTATACTAATACAAATTTGTTTGTGATTGTCAAAATTTCTTTCTTCTTTATAAAACTTGCTAACATGGGTTTTGTAATTAAAACATTTTAATTTCAATTTGAAATGAAAATTCAAATTCGTCACCTCCATTGAGGACTAATTACTTATTAAATAATAAATGCAATTCAGGTATCTAAATTTTTATTCTCGATGATCTAGATTTATTAAGATGATCTTATATATTAGACATTTTGGGTCAACATAAAAGGTCATGTACTTCTTGTTTTTGGATCTACAAACATATTTCATTGTAGTTAGTTATTACTTAAAACTGAAATTCCAATTTAACTAATTTGTTTTCCACTAAAAACAATTATTTTGTTGACTTCAAGAAACATGTTATGCAATTTTACATTCAAGTTATGACATATTTTTATTAATAAACAACAATACATTTTACAATTTCCAAAGAATTCCAATGATACAGGAAGATATGGACATTGTAAAACAGGATCAATGAGTAAGTTGGCGCTTGCGGCTTGATTTTCTTTCTTGCAGGTAATGTTCCTTTTTGATATTGTTTACTTTCATAGTTTAAGTCAGCCAGCTAAACATTATCTTTCTTATTAGTTTCATACATTGTTATAACATAAAAATCTTTGATGTAGTTTCTCTTCTTACGTGAATGACATCGTCTCCTACGATATCTGTCGCTTCTTCTGGACTGGTATCAGGTTGCTAATATTGTGGCTGTTTACCTGTAGTTCAAATGGATTGACTACTGGAATGTTTTCCTTGTGCTGAGGACGGATTATAGTTGTCGGAGTATGTATCTGACATCCCTCTTCGATTGTTATGATGCCTGTATCATGTATCCTAATCTAGTCTCGTTCTCCATCACATATTATGGAAATCACTCTGGGTATATTGGTACTGAATATCTATGAATGCCCAGAGACCATTTTCTTCCAAATTGTAACAGATATGACTTTCTATGACATTGTGCTTGCTGTGGAGTGTGATACAGTACATCTATGGCACAGTGGTTGTTCATTCCCATTCTCTTAATTGATTCTGGACTACACAAATAGTTGTTGGCGTTGATGGCCGAACACTCGTGCAGCTATGTGAATGCTAATTCGAAATATTGCTGAACATTATAATTTACTGCTTCTACTACTTCGGAAACATCCACAAAGGAGTATGAATTGCTTCAAGCTTTCACTGGTAGTGGCGTGATACTTGTCACGTTGAACGCTGACGTACTAATGATCGGAAAGTAGCCATATACAGTGGTCGTGTCTCCCATCGGATGCAGGTTGCTTGGAGTTATTAGTTTGTCCATTATTCGAACTTTCGGCGGTAGTGCAGCCTTGGCTTCTATTATCCTCTTGAAGATAACAGATGGTGATATGCAGTCATAAATGTTCCCGTGTTTATACGTGATTGCTGCTAATCCCTGGTAATGATTCTGCAATACAAATCACATGATTTCTGAGATCATATACCCATTTAGCATATGAATGTTCACTTCATTCATTTTTACTTGCAAATTGTATCATTGTACTTCATTCAAATTCACTAATCCTTGGTTCAATTTCACTCGAACATTTCAGGTTTGGCTGCTATTCTTAGTTGAGTATTGTTTACTGCGGCGATGGTAGATAAAATGATTTTAAATTCCTCACTTGTTAAGTCCCTTAGCTGTTATTGATTTTGATCCAGGATCCTAATGTCCTGATAGACCTCGTCATTTGCTCCGAAAATTGAGGTTAGTACTTTCCCTAAGATGCCTCTTCTTCTTCTGTTTGTATGTAGCAAATGATTCAAGTTCTCAAAATTCTTTAGCTGATCTTCTAACTGCTGATTTAATTCAGAGCAGTATGCCTCAGATGATACCTCTTGAGCTTTTTCACAGCTTTCCTTGAATACTTGGAACACTCGATAAATCGTAGTTTTGTCTGTACTGAATTTGGATGCTGAATATTCTATTTCAATCCTAAAGATACTTCTAGTAGCATGTGCCACTCCTAGATCTTCTCCAAATATCTCTGTCTTCGGATACTGAATGCTAAAATTCCCCTTAGCTGTACTTATTCAATTCAACATGGTAATCATTGATATGGTGCCGTTAAATTTCTCCGTGGTTTTTTTGGTTATAAGTTGTAATCTTCAGACTTGTATCTTCCTCCGTCGTAGATGACATTAATTCCGGTTCATCTCCTACTGGAAGAGGAATTAATTTCGTAATTGGTCGCTTTCTTATTCCTTCTCCGGCCTTTTGGATTCTGACGATACGTATTTTTCATCCATGACCTCATGAGTGTTGATGACATGCCACTCCCATAAACCACAGTTCAGATGTGGCGCTGCCGGCGGGAAAGAATGCCAATCAGGCGCCGACGCCAATCAGGCCCCAGTTGTGGCCGCCGACACTACTTGATTACATAATAGTACCGCTAGGATCTGTTTGTCTAATTCTTTTGCTGCTCCTATGAAATTAGTTCCATTATCACTGTACCTATTGAAACATTTTTTCTTTCTAATTTTACTTCAGGTATTTCTGTTTTCCCTGAGTTTAATGAGCCTTGTTGAATCCATTTTGGTTCGGTCCGCCATTTCTCGTGATTCAGCAATTCCTCCGAACTTATTCCTCTTGAAATTATATCCGCTGGGTTTTCTTGTGTTCTCACGTGCCTCCATTGCTCTGGATGTGTACGGCTTTGCATTTGGATAACTTTTTCCCCTGATGCACCCCAGTGCGATCCTTGAGTCTGTCCATGCATAAACATGTTCATTTAATCCCTCGTTCATTTCTTCAAACAGTTTCGCAAATAATATGGCTGCTGATAACTCTACTTTCGGACTTGTCTCTTTTGTTTTATCGGCAGTATCTTGGACTTCGCTTATAGAAGTGATACGCGCATTATTCCTTCACAATCGTACTATATACTACTACTCTATAGGCTACTTCACAGTCGTCACAGAATGTGCGAATTCAAAGTTGACTTTTATTTGTGAAAATTCATCTTGGTATTTCTATTTTGGATATCTGCCTCCATGCTCCTTACATATTTTCGCCATTGAACTGCTATGACGTTATCAACTTCCACATCCCATGGTTTCACCAGCCCCCATAATTGTTGGATCATTAACTTCGCTGTGATAACTACTGGTGATAACTATCCCAATGGATCGAATATCTTCGCAATATCAGATAATATTTTCCGCTTTGTTATTTTGCTTGATTCTTCAATATCCACCAAAAATTTAGAAGTATCTTCTTTTAGTTTCCACAGAACTCCTAACGACTTCTTACATTTATCATCCGTTATTAGTTTCGTTTAAGAGTCTCTCAGTTCGTCTGGAATCTTTGGCGTTATTTCTTTATTGTTGCAACTCCATTTTCGGAGATTGAATACTCTCTTTTCCATCATGTTTCTTAATCCGTCCTGTAATTTCATTGCCTTTCCTAGGCTGTGAGCTCCGGATAAAACGTCGTCTATATAGAAGTCTTTCTTGACAATTTCTGCCACTTCTGGATCGCTATATCCTTCGTCTTCTGCTAGCTGATGCAATGTCCTTACGGCCAGGTATGGCGCAGCTGCTAACCCGTAAGTTATGGTTTGGAGCCTGTTGTCTTCTAACGCACCTTTCGGAGTACTTCTCCAAAGTATTATTTGGTACTCTTGGTCATCTGGATGAATTTTTATATGCCTCCACATCTTCTCTATGTCCGCAGTAAATGCTATTCTGTGAGTTCTCCACCTTAGTAATATTGTCACGAGATCTTGTAATCTTGGTCCTGTCCACATTTGGTCGTTCAGGCGGATTTTCAAATCCGTTTTACAAGATGCACCAAAAACTACTCTCCCCTTGAATGTTATGCTTCCTGGCCTTCTAACTGCCTGATATGGCAAATAATATTTTCCTTCATCTTCTCCTTGTTTCACTTTTTCCGTATGACCATTTCCATATTCTTCAAATACTTCCATAAACTCTTTATATGCTGCTTTAAGATTAGTTCTTTTCGAACTTCTTCTCTTGTTTTATGACTCTAGCTGCTGCTCTTTTCTTCGAATTCCCTAATTCCTGTGATTCTTCTTTAAATTGAATTCTAACTGTGTATTTGCCTGTTTCATCTCTGGATGTGGTGGCTGCATAGAATTCTTCACATATTCGGTCTTCTTCTTTTAAATAACCTTTTTTCCCAGATTTCTTCTGATTCCCGGAATTTCGCCAACTGCTTGTCTTCTCCAATTGTCGACGTCATGGAAATTATTTGTTTCTTTTCTGGTATCTTCTTGTATATATTCCCGGACAAGATCCAACCGAACTCTGTTTCTTGACCTATTAACCCTTCGAATTTTCTTACTCCTGATGACAACAACTTCCCTAGTTCGTTTGCTCCAAGTAGTATATCTATTGGTCCTAGTCTATGAAATAACGGTTCGGTTATATAAATGTTGTCCCATTCTAGGTTTACGCCTTTACTTGCCTTTTGAGGCAAATTCTCTGTTATTTTGCTCAATACCACTAAATCTACTGGAAGTTTATAATTAGTTTGAAATCCTGGCTGCAGGCTTGTTTTTATTCTTCCTTTAGCTGCAGCGGTTGTTGCTTCTGCGACTCCTTTAATCACTATATTTGACTTCTGTCGCGGAATCCCTAAAGCTTGAACTGACCGTTCCATTATGAATGATGACTGCGAACCTTGGTCAATTATTGCTCTAAGTTCTTCATGTTGGGTTCCATTTTGAGCTATGACATTAACTAACGCTGTTTCTACTATTTCACTCTCTGGTTCTTTGCAAGCTACACTGGAAGTTGTCTTCTTCTCCAAAGCTTTCTTGGATCTGGCAATTCTTGTTGATTTTGCCGGCTGGTTGATTGTTGTGTGTAGTAGCGTATTACATCTTCCTCCACATACTCTCCAGCATGGTTGGCATCAACATTTCCTATACCCTGAATTTTTTAAACAACCCCAGCATAAATTCTTTTCTATCAGCTTGTTTCTCCGTTCTTTGACTGACATAGCCATAAATATTCTGCATTCCTGTAACCGATGGTTTCCGTCACAGATAACATATTTCCAGTTATCAGTTATTGACATTCCATCTGTTGGAATTATTGTAGTTTGCTGCTTCTAGTGACTGGGACCTATTTCCCAGGAATCTCATGATGTTGTCGTAATCTTGGATCTTGTGTGGCTCTTCTAGGCTTATTTCGTATAATTTATTTGTTTCTGAATCCCATTTTCGGCATACGATCTGTCCTATTAAAGACCTCCACGATTCTCTTTTTAACCCCAAATTATTTACGGCTCCCAATACTTCTATTGTTACGTCATACAGTTTTTCAATTGATCTGCATTTTCGTGCTCTACATTTGGAAAATTCATTAGTTTGTCTATATATGTTGCTAACAGTAATCGTTGATTTTCGATTCTGTTTTTCAAAATCTCTCAACATTTCTACTAGATCCCATCATTTATTTGTAAGTGCTGGATTATTCTTTTCGGTTCTCCTACCAAGTTCGTCATCAAATATTTCATTTTCTCTGCATTCTTGAGACTACTTTCTTCTATTGTCGATTTGAACATTTCGTAGAATGCGGTCCAGTTTTCATACATTCCATCAAATCTGGGAATTGTTAATTTTGGCAACTTCATATGACTGTCGGTTTCCGTTTGTGGATGTCTCGCTTCTTTTAATTTTCTGTCCAATGTCTTGATAATTTCTCCTACTTTTTCTTCTGTCTCTTGCTACATCGGCCGTAATTCGCCTCTAACTTGCCAATTTTCTTCTGCCAAAGCCGCTTCCCTGGCTTCTATTTCTGCTACCTTGTACTGGTTACACAGTTTCTACATTTCTAGGTCATCTTGACCTTGAGGCTACTTAAGTTTTCTATCTAATTCTTCGATTTAGTCATCTAACATTCTTTGTTTTCATTCAAAATTTTCTAGTCTTTTTTCACATCCTCTATTCTTCCTGCGTTGCTATGTTACTAAATGCTCTAGATAGGCAGTAATTTCATTGTAAACTTTCCATACAGAATCCATGAATTCGGATGTGTTTTTTCCTCTCGGTTTTAATTTTTCATTATTCTTCATTATCTTGTTGAATAATTGATCGGCTTGACTCCTCTTTTTCTTTGAATAAGTGACCGTGTTGCGACTTATTGAATCTTTCTTCATACTCGATAGGAGTGTCACCATATCTTGCCCCATCTTCTGTTGATTAGACATCATAGCCTATTTCAGCGGTATCCATGACTAGAGTTGATTTTTTGTTCTTTGTCGCGCCTGTACTTCTTCGTGTTCTACAAGGTTGTAAGTCTTGTCCAACTATGTACTTGAACGAGTGTTGATTTCTTCTCGAATTTAACGCCTTTATTAACTTTCGTATTTTATTTAATATTGAAAGCTTAAAAATTATTTATTAGTGACGTTCGTACGCTTGTATTGAACGACAATTTGTTATTAAAGCTTGCCCGTACCTTTCGGTTTTTTTAGACGATTTGTTTTAATTTATTTTATTTGCTCTTGACGCTTTTGTTTTAATTAGGTAAATTTAATTTATAACCTTCCGAAACGTTTAGAAAGTTAAAGTCCTATTTATTTATTTTAAGTTAATGGTCCATTTAATTATTTGGTATCTTTCGTCTTAGATTGGCACATTGAAAGAACCCTTATTTGGTTTAAATTAATTTTTTAGATTAATTTATTTATTTGGAAGCTTTCGTGCCATATTGGCACTAAGAGAGATCCTGTTATTGAGTTAAATTAATTTTTTCGAATAATTTATTCTTTTTTTAAGCATTTCGTACCGCATTGGCACTAGAAAAGATCTTTTTATTTATTTAAGTTAATTTTTTAGATTTATTTATTTATTTGGTAACTTTTCGTACCGCATTAGAACTTCAATAGATCCTTTGATTTATTTAAATTAATGTTTTTGATTAATTTATTTATTGGATAGTTTTCGTCTCGTATTAGCACATTGAAAGAATGCTTTATTTAATTTTATTACTTTTTTAGATTAATTTATTTATTCTAGAAATTTCCATTTCGTTTGATACTTTGGAAGATCTATTTATTTAATTAAATTTTAAATTCTTTATTTAAAATAAATTTTTATTTTTAGAAACGTTCGTATCGTTTGATACTTTAAAGTTCTATTTATTTAGTGAATTAATTTTTATTTTAACTAACTGACTTACTGACCATGTTCTAAAAGGTAGTCGTAAATAACACTTTTGGCTCGTAACAAGATGGTAATCAAGATTCTGTTGAGCCTACCGTTCGATTGCCATGAGCTGAGTAAAACACACCTGTCGAACTAACTAGTAAATCTCAAACTTTATTTATTTAATCAGTCAATATAAGTAAAAAACTAAATAACAATTAAACGTGATAAGTAAGATAATCCAGTTGAATGGTGTATATTAACCTAAAATAAACTAACTATGCGTGATGCAATTTGCATTTTAATAAAAATGATTAGAAGTCAATAAACTCAGTAAACTTGAGCTAGTACAGAGCACACACAGTTTGTTTTATTTATTCTAATTTATATAGCAAGAATGTATTATGAGTGATCAAATGACAAGCATGCATAATTTTGCTAATGGAATGATATCTTTAAAATATTGATTAAATAAATTGATATTTTACCTAAATTAAATATATCAAAATTAAATATTAAGATAATATTTCATTGCCCATGACTTGAACACTAATGAAACATCCATTATATTTACTGCAAGCCATTATGCTGCATGGAAACTGGAACTAATATATAAATAGTTCCAAAATAAAATCAGCGGTAACACCTGTACGATGACACGAAAACTATTTGTTGATGAATAAATTTGGTAACTGCATTAATGCTTATTTACATAATATATATTTCGTAGACTGATCGTACGAAAACTTAAAACTTATAAAGTCATGAGTTCTTCGAAAATTCACGCCTCTACACTAGTAAAACAAAGACCCGACCGGAAATTGGGAGAGTCGGGTTGGATTCCCGCGTGAGGTAAATTTTTTTAAAGACACAAATGATAATATTAATTTCTAGTGGTTTATATCAATATAAAACGAGTGACCATATACTCACGCATCCATTCTATTTATTTTGTACGCCAGCATAAGGCATGAAACAAAAATTGATATATAAATAAGTACATAACAAGACCAGCAGTGCTACCTGTGAAATGAAATGTAAGCCATGAGTTGATTTTTTGCTATGTTTCACTGAAAGGAATTTTACAATTTTAGACAAAATAAAAAAGATTTTTCTTGGTTTATTAATAATGATTTAAATTGTTTTAATATTACTGTCATCGGTAGAAGGCCTTAAGGAAATTTAAATAAATTGTAGTAAAGCATATTACCCTAAAATCCAAGTCTATAAAATTACGCAAACTTACATAATAAATAAATAAACATTTATTATTCAGTCCGTATCTACAATGTTTTAATTATAAGCAAATATTATTATTGCTGTCTCTAGTAAATAAAACATATTTTCTATTATAAGATAAACAAAATATAATTTTGTTGGGTAGAGTAAGGCTTCAATTTAGTCGCCTACATATCTGCACTGACTCATCGCAATGAGTCCTCGATTCCGCATTAAATGGTGTATGCATGTATCTGGCACGTACGTGCGTGCTCACATATCGCGCTCCACTGCTGGGCATGCTGGATGACGCATTATTGTTTATTATAATATTCGAAATAGTTATAGCGCATACACACACATAGGAGCTTGCTTACGTGGTACCCTGCTGGTTTGGCTCTGGCTTGCTGTTATACACATACATTATACCGTACTACATGGTTGTGGGGATACTGCTGTTGCAACACTAAATTAAAACAGAACCCATACCGGGTCGTAATATAATCAGTCATTGACTACACGTACGCGTGTAATGGAGCCAAAGTTGTGGGAGGTTGTTTTCGTCTGTAAATAGTAAGATTTTGAATATAATAATTTAGTTTTCTGGTTTGAACCAACAACAGCCAGTTTCACCAGCAGACAACAGCAGCAACAACAATTCAGCCACAGTCGCCAGCGATCAAACGCATTTGGTAAGCGATTTTATATATCAAATTTGTAGCTACGAATTCGTAGCGTAGCATATACGAATTCGTAGCTGCCCTTGCCCTCAATAAGACACTGGGGTGTAACAATAAGAGCTGTTTCAGCGTGCGGTCTCACGTTAAACTGACCTGGCGCCCGAGAGTACATATTTCCAAAGGCTGTTAAATTCTGTAGTCGTTAAGATATTTGTATGTTGCGCTATCTGTGACAATCGCTAAAACTCTCTGTTAGCATTAGATCTTTATTTTTACCTTTATACTAGAATATAATAGACTAAGCTAAAAACAAAACAAATTGCACTGTGACAGATTGTTGCGAGCGCGGTTGCCAAACATAACACTGTCAACAAAGCGCGTTTTCTATATTACTCTTGATTATAAATATCTGCTGAAATATGAATCTCGGGTCGATTTAACCAGGTTAATTTAGCGTGTGACTGCACTATTTTTTGTTCTTCGGTCCTCAGTGGACGTAAGTAATCCAGAGGTTGGTGTTCTTATGGGTCACTGAAAAGTCTCTAAATGCTTATTAAGTGAAACAATGAATGTTAGTTAAACTTATAGTATAGGTGAATTTATTAACATAGACAACACAAACGAATGCAAGGACAATGATAATTGTCAGAACTTAATATCCCATTAATGGGAGTTAGCAAATGAACAGTAGTAAAATTATTATAAAGAAAGCGTTGTACAAGCGGCGTATGTAGCAGTGCAATCCTGCGATGATAATGCAACGCCTAACCTTGGTTAGAGTGTGTTAGAAACATGCACAGTAGAGAACGGAATAAAAAAAGGATACACTATAAGCTACAATAACACCTCGAGTAGCGTAGAGCAACTTCGGTTAGCATACCAACCTCATATACTCCAGTCGAATAGGAAATAGATAGGCTGAGAAACAAAGCTATTAAATATATATGCAATCAATAAATCATTAAATGATATATCTAATTTTTTATCAAACGTGTTAATTGTTCGGCTAACATTGATTGCTGTCGCTGGTTGCTGCTGTGTCTCGGCTGCTACTATCGCTGACTGTTGCTCTGACATGTTGCAATTGTCGCTGGCCAATGCTATGAGCTATTAATAGGCCCGGCAGAGTGAGACGAGACCCACTCTTTGGAGCAGTGAACAATGCCAGCGAGTGCAGCAATATTCCCACTCCTAGCAGCAGCGAACGATGCCGGCGTAAACGAAAAACAAACACCATGCTTAGGTTACCTGACTCGCGGTACTGTGAGCGTAGCGTATAGGCTCATCTCATCTATGACTATTTATTAGACAAATTCGAGATTCAAGTAACTTTATTACGACACAGAGCAAAAATCTTAGGTAAACATATTTCTTAAGATATTTCCGTATAGACAAAACATATCGTTACACGATTTTTGCTGTTTTGTTGTTAATTTAACCTACTCTTCTACAAGCAAAATCTACAAATTTTCATTCAATATTTTCTAGAAAAAATTAACAATAAAACTTATTAGCTAGGTTCAAATTTATAAATTTTTTCTGGGCAACGCAGAATGTTTTCAACAAGACTGAAGGCTGGCGGTTCTCCTAATCACTCCTAATCAACTCTTATATGACACATTAAAATAAGTATTCTAGGCAAAAATATGCGAAATGTTCCAACAATTTCAATTTTAGTATACGTATAAAACCTTAACTTAGAATATTTTGTAGAAAATAAGCTTTTTACTTTCTTGTACTTGTTAGAATCCAATTTTATGGAATATTAATTTATA
>WYDF02002346.1:0-27473 GCA_009867245.2 Adranes taylori
GATTGATTTACTCTTTTAAACCACTAATAAAATACATTTCATTACATTCTTTATCTATCGAATGAAGAAAATTTGAAACAAATACCTGTAAATACATTTCATCAATTCATTATATTAATTGACATATTTATAGAAAATTACAAAATTTTATTATGCTAAAAAACTGAAAATACTAGTAAAACAAAATATAAACATAGTATAATTAGATTTGTTTGATCAAAAGTTAATAATTAAGAAGACTGATTATGCAATTTATCTAACTCGTAATTTAAATAGAAATTTCTAATTTGGATCAAAGTTAGTTTTGAGTAATTGGTTTTCATTACTGTTAACACATTGTAACAGGAACTTTTGAGTCTAAATCGCGGCAAAAGAAAGAGATCCGAATACCTAGAAACAGACGTCAAAACAAAGAAATTGCTCAACAATTCAACATTTCTAAATCGACAATACAAGACATTAAAAACTTACATGAAAAAACTTTAACCAAATGTGACTTGTGTTGTGATAGACGAGGAAACTTTCTTACTAAAAAAGTACAGAATAGCGAATTTCGCCTTCGCGAAACATAACTTTCTAAAAGTCAAACTGGAAAAGCCCACTCCACATTTTTTAGGTAATATTTTACAAATGAGCTATTTCCCCTGATGGTAGAAAATACAAATTTTTCGCAGTGCAACAGCATACAAAATTTATGCCAACGACTCAAACTGATTTAGAAAAATTTGTTGGGCTACATATGTTGATGGACAATTTGCATTATCTCAGAGTTAGATTTTACTGGGAAAATAAATAACGAATTTCAATTATCACTGATATAATGACTCGTGATCGATTTCACACACTTTAAAGGACAGACTCAATGTAAAGCAATATGTGAAAGGTAAACCATGCCCGTGGGGTATAAAATATTCGCATTATACGGAACAAGTGTCTTCATGTACTATTTTATACTTTATCAAGGGGCTTCAACAGAACTGAATCCTGACCAACATCTTTAGCTTGGGAGGTTCAGTAGCGCTAAAACTTTCGGAACGTAATCAGGAAGTCAACATACAAATATATTTTGACAATTCCAGTGATATTTATTAAATTAATGAAAAAATTTAAAATGAACATATTAAATATCTGTCATATTAATAGTGCATGAGTAATCAAGTAAAAATAAGCAACATGAAAAAGAAGTTATTTATTATCATTATTCAAGAATTGTTCGATTAGGTTATTAAAATCAAAAGTTGTCTGTAGGTTGAGTATTTTCTTACCATCTTTATTAAAGCTTTATTAATATAAACCTGTTCAAGAAATTTCGATTCCTTTACTGAGTATAAAAAGGTAATTAGAAAATCTCGCGAAGGACGTAGAAAAGCTTCTGTGAAGATATAAACAAAGTACAACAGTGGCTAGGCTGCAGAAAGTCCTACCAAAAGAACATTCTCCAGTGCCTAGACCACTCTTTCAGTTATGACTAATTTATTCGCAAGTTGACGAGTTCTGGAGGGAACGGCTGCTACATAGTCATCGCTCTATGCTTTGATATATTCGGACTAGTTGGAGAGAAGTAAACATAATATTTATACTTAAAGGAGAAGAAAGATCGGAGGTTGTTCCTAAGGCATATAGACTAATCAGCTTAACGTCGTTTATGCTGAAGGGAATGGAAAAGGTGCTGGATCAGTTTCTGAGAAACGTAATCTCTATATATAAAAGGATACGCCCGATACACTGACTGATTCATCAAAGCCCAGACCAAACCCTTAGACCTAGAAAGTTGAAAATTTTGCAAAGGCTTCTTCTTCTTCTTCTTCTGACGCAAGCGCCCACTCAGATTTTTCGAAATTCGACCCCAAAGGTGGGTTAAAAAGGGGGATAAAGTTTTAGGCTATTTCAGAAACTGTTAAACGTAGAAGCTTGAAATTCGACTGAAAGACTCTTTGTTGGACACGTGTAAGACGAAATGTTGATTTTCAGTTTTTGAAGGATTAAAAACGGAGGTGGAAAGTGTATAAGACCAAAATTTAAAAAATCGTATCAATTAGCTTAGGAAGTTGCAATTTGGCAAGAATATTCTTCGTTAACATCCATTAGACACGTGTAAGATGAAATTTTGATTTTCAGCTCAGCTCTTGAAGGTGTAAAAGCGGGGGTCGTAATGAGCAAAAATTAATACAATCGTATTTCAGAAACCAATTCACTTAGAAAGTTGAAATTTGGCAGAAATATTCTTGCGGACTGTAGAGCACATCAACTTCTAAAGGGTTCAACTGATCGCCATGAAAATTGATGCCGTAGGCAATGCGGGCAGAAGAGTTATCGTTGATGTGATATACGTTGATATTTATAATATCGCAAGTGAAGCTGCGACGGGGCTTGCTAGTACGGGACTTCCTATATAAAGTACTACTCCACGTTTACCAATTTGCCTACCAAAAGGCCAAGTCAACCAATATGGTCTTACATACCCTAGTGGGTGAAATAGAGAAATCTGTGGAGGCAAACCAAATAGCACTCTATACGTTTCTTGACATAGAGAGAGCTTTTAATAACACGTCGTGTGAAGCCATAGATGTAGCAGCACGTAATAAGGGTTTTCTTGAACCGATTATTGCATGAATCAACGCAATGTTGCAGAACCGGAAGGTAGATGCACGCATGGGTCCAGAGACTATTAGAATTAGAGTGCCTAGGGATGTCCCTAACGGGGAGTTATGTCACCGTTGCTCTGGTTCATTGTAATTGATGACCTAATGCACATCTTAACAGGGGCTAGCCATCAAGTAAGAGGGTATGCGGATGACCCAGTGATACAGAGCAAGGCCAACATGAAAGAACGGTGTCTATCAGAATGCAAAGTGCCCTAAACATTACAACAAAGTGTCGTAAAAAAATGGGCTAAGCATTAACCCCAACAAAATGACTGTTGTGTCATTCACGAGAAGGAGGAAACTAAATCTAGGCTCCTTGGTCCTGGGTCATACAATAGTCACGATAAGTTTGGAGGTCAAGTACTGGGATCTTTTCTTGGACAACAAACTCAGGTGGAACTCGCATTTGCAGAAACTACAAAAAAGGCCTCGGAGACTTATATGCCTACAAAAAGCTATTCGGTATAACATGGGTCTACAACCAATGACGTAGCGAGGGAGACGGGTGCGGGGGTGCACCCCACTTTTCTAATCTAATCAATTTTCAAAAAAGAAAAAAACTGAAAAAAAATTGTATTTATAGAATTTATTTATAATTTCAAAATAATCTCTCATATAAATGATGGCAGTTATAAAAATTTGGACAACATTTTCTGTCTGCTAGATGTCATATATGAAGTAGAGAATAGTGTGAATTTCAATGAGCAAGAATATGAATGATGCAAGAGCTTTAAATATCTAGGGTCTATTGTAATAGAAAATAACGATATAAGAGGAGAAATACATACTAGGATAGCAGGTGATAATAGAAGCCACTTTGCCTTAGACAAAGTATGCAAAGCTAGAAGTCTTAGTAGGAATCTGAAGCTGACTGTTTATCGTACAGTAGTGAGAGCTATTGTGATGTATGGTTTAGAAACTTGGATTATAGCACAATGTGATGATGAGTGGTTACGGAGATGGGAAAGGAAGATACTTAGGCAAGTCTATGGACTAGTGAAGAAGGGTGGATTATGGCGAGTTCGAAATAATATGGAGATAAGAGAGTTGTATAACAAACCAGATATAATAGCGGAAATAAAGAGTAGTAGATTGCGATGGTTGAAGCACGTAGAAAGGATGACGGAGAATAGGACGGGAAAGAAAGTCTTCAATGGACTACCAGGAGGACGGCATATGAGGGGAAGACCAAGTACCAGAATGACTGAATACAAGTGCATGAGGATTTGAGAAGGATGGCAGTTAGAAGATGGAGGGCATCAGAGAAGAGTGAGCGGAGATTATCAAAAAAGCCAAAGCCCTACAGAGCTGTAGCATCAAAGAGTATAGTAAAGTAAACTTTCAGATATCCATGTTTAAACGATTATCAGTTTTAATAGTTTCTAAACATTTGGCAGGATAATGACCAACTTTAAATAATTGCACTCGTTCTTCTTTTATTTTTATGGCATATATTACGAAACCATTTAGTTTTGAAACATTTATAATTGAGTGGTTAGGTGCATAGTATAATTGTATCTTGCATAGCATCATGCGATGTATAATTTTTAGAATGCATGTCCTTCATTTTGAATTTCTGTAGCTAGCGTGTTGTTATGACAATTGAAAAGTTGTTTAAAACAATAAACTTTTTATATTGTTGTAATTGTAATGTAATACCATTTTTAGTATGATTAAAATTTAAACAGAATTAAATTAAACTAATATTTTTTGTAACAAACTTTTTACCACCCCCTCGAAAAATTCCTGGTTACACCACTGTCTACAACTAAAAATGATATATTGGGCCTGCACATTAATTGTAAGTCCCATTATTGTCTGTGGAACTCTTGTTTGATGGTCTAAAGTAGAACAGAAGAAGGCACAGAGCATACTACAAAAACTCAAAAGAACGGTGTGTCTTAACATCACTGGGCCCACGTCTACTTGTCCCACTACTTATTAGAAGCATTGACAGGATTGGTTCCCATTCACTTACTCGTGAAAGGGGAGGCTTTAAATCAGACCACGGCTGTCGCTAGGACAACTACAATGAAACCTGGCAATCTTACAGGACATTTCAAAATCCTCAGAATTTGAGGCGGCACTACTCACCGACGGCAGATGGGATGACATGCCATTAAAGTTTAACTTTGAACAAACAGTTGTAGTTACCATAGATACCAGGGATTTCTGGGAATATGGACCATTACATGGCAAAGGTGCGTTAAAATGGTATACAGATGGTTCTAAATTGGGCAGTTGTGTAGCAATGCCTGGAGTGTATGGCTCTAAGTGTAGAAGTGATGTCGCTGGATGCAGTCTCTATCCTAGAGACTGAAGTAATAGCTTTGATAACTGTGCTCTAGAAGTCACGCAAAAGACATGAAAGGGGGTCAACATCGATATACACACTGATTGTCAAGCAGTGCTGAAGGCATTAGATAAAACATGTGAGTCTAAGCTTCTATGGGATTGCATGACACACCTGAAAGAACTGGCAAAACATACACATTTAAAGCAATGGTGAGTATCACCACATTCAGGGATTGAGGGCAATGAAATAGCTGACAAGTTAGCCAGGCAAGGAACAAAGAACAACCTAATAGTCCCCAGCCCTTCCTGTGGCTTAACTAAAAAACGCCGGAAGTAGATATTATGACAATAGGAATATAAAGCCAAAATCAAATGCTGGAACAAAGTCAGCGAACATTCAAATGCTTTTATAGACCTGACATCTCAGGTAAACACCAAAATATTCAGTCTCAACAAATAGGAACTTTCCATTTATACAGGATTACCTATTACCACGTGCATAAAATTGGTAAAGTTGAAAACCTAACATGTCGACTCTGGAATGATAAGACAGAAACGGCAAAACACATTTTGTGTGAATGTCCGGCAGCATCGAGCTGCAGACTTACGATATTTTGGAGGTATGACAGTAAACAGCACGAACATCTGGAAATAGCATTCGAAAACAGTCATAAAGTTCATCAAAGAACTTATATTCTTTTAAAGGACAAGAAGAGACATGCTACAAAAGATCTATTAGGTTTAAGTGGTTGGGGTGATGATCCTGCCCCCTACAGTAATAATAATAATAATAATAATCCATAACTTGCAACCCTATAGGTAACTTTTAACAATTAAATAAACCCGTTATTTCTAAACATGTAAGAATCTCCCCGAAACTTCCCACAATTTTTGTGCAATCTAGTTATAATCCGTACATAATTATCTTATTGCATAAAAGATATGTACGTAATGTTATTCATATATTGAGTTGATAAATTAGAATACCTATAAGTACAAAACATTTACTTATTCATAATACAAAAAGTATATTTGTTTTAAACATGTCTTCTAATGCTAAAATAGACGTATTAACAACAATGCTTACAGAACATTTATTTGTTCTCAATCATAAAGCATGTAAATAAAGTCAGCAGCGTGTAAAACAGAGCATAGGGGATTTTTCCTACTACTCCCTTTCATTAGCTTAATTGGATCAAAATTGAACAAAAGTAGACATCGACAATTAATACAAAAATTAACTCTCAGCTAATGAAACAGATAATCGAAATGCGTTTTCTTTGATTATGGAAAATTACTAATTTGCTAGTTACAACACTAACTTCTAGGCTACAACATTAAGAAATGGCTGAAAAAAGTTGATACGCAAAAAAAAGAACAAAAGAAAAAAATTATTCAATTTTTCTTTCATTCCAACTTATTATTTTATAATAAATAAAATTACTAGGTTAGAAATTATTACCTTGTTATATGGAATTGAATATTGCTTAAGTACTTGAGGTGAGATGAGTGTCATCTTGTGTCGAAGAAAAGCTCCACATGATTGATAATTAGACGAAAAAAATCCATTAGCTAGACGTTCCAGTCTTCGGCCATGTTCTGGTGGAATAGCATACCTAACATAAGTATTATTTATTGTAACAGAAAGTTTCCAATAATGATATATCTTTAGATTTATGTTACGAGGAAAGCCCCAAATTGTACAATGCCGGTAGAGTGCAACACTTCATGATGAATTGTAGTATTGTACATCTTATTTATACAACTTTGTACAAACTTCAGCGTACATTGTCGACATTTTACAGGGCCCTGAATGCATAGTTGTTATTAACGAAATAAATAGGTATACGGGGGTTTGACATAAATCTAGTCTTCGATAGATGGCGTTATGTGAGAACGAACGCCATATTGGTGTTGACATCTGCCATCCAACACATGACGTCTGTCAACATTTGAAGCAAAAAGAACAATTAGTTTGGTTTTTATAGCCGTCGCAAGCAAGCAACTTTTGGTTTTGTAAAAAATAGATAATGTCGAATATCAAGTTCATTCACAAGAAAGGGAAAACAATGCAGAAATCAAAGCCGAACTGGATGTTGTTTATAACAAGTCTGCACCGTCGCTAGCAACAGATAAATTGAAAGCTGAATTTGTTTGTGGTCGTAAGAGTGTTTTTGATGATGACCACCCACCCAGGGGCCTCAAATATCGTCACTACAACAAAAATCGTCAACAAAATCTATGATACGATTATGGCAAACCGTCTAATCAAAATTCGTAAGTTAGCAGAGCCTGCAAACATATCAACTGAGCATGTACACGTCACCATACACAAACAATTTGGATATGAAAAAGCTATCAGCGCGATAGGTGTCGCGTTTACTTATATCGACCACAAACGTCACTGTTGATGAGACGTGGGTCCAGTACTACACACCAGAGTTGAAGGAACAGTCTAAGCAGTAGCGAAAAAGCGACGAAGGCCCACCGAAGAAGAAACGGACCGGCCAGTAAGGTGATGGTGACTATTTTATGGGATGCGAAAGGCATTATTCTTATTGATTACTTGGTAAAGGGTACAATCAAAATTGGCGATTACTATGCAGCATAATTTGACCGTTTCGACGCCGAATTAAAGAAAAACGCCCTGGTTTGGCTCGCGAAAAGGTCTCTTCCCGAAACTTCCCAAGTGATGGCCGAAACTTCCCACTATTTTGAAGAGCTCGTACTTTTCAGAAGGGATGAAAAAGTTGGAAAGTCGCCTTGAAAAGTGTATTGCCTTAAAAGAGGACTATGTTGAAAAATAAACGATTAAAAAACGAAAATTGAACGTTTTCTTACTTAGGCTAGATTTCCGTCAAACCACCCTCGTATAAGAAAATTATAACTAGCTATAAACAAAATTTATAATAAAATATAATCTCATATATTATCTCGTAGTTTGAAAAGTTTTCCCTTTCAAATTATAATAGCATTAATTAGACACGTTCATTTTATATTATAAAAGACATGAAATTTAATAAATTTTGTCAACCGTTTTCAACTTCGCCCTAAAAATCTTAAAAATCTTACTAATAGTTCAAGTTGAAATTACATATTTAATATAATTACAAAATTTCAAAAATGTAGAATTATGTAAATCATCATAATTAATAAAATATGGATACTTTTAAGAAGTATAATTAATTATGCTATTATAATTTCAAAGGGAATACTTATTCAAAATAACAATATACTTTTATAAGATATGTAGGGCAAAATTGAAATTAAAAATTCAAAATTACGAACGATAGCTTCCAAAAAAACAATTTCCAATATTAGCCATGTTTTTATCATGTAAAATTAAAGTGTCTAATTATGCTTCTTCAAAGGCAAAACATTCAAAATACAAGATAATAACCAAGATTAATTTACTTCTTTGTGATCTACAAATATATTTTTTAATCTTGTTTTTATAACGTCATCCATAATAAATGAATTAATGATGAATTTACGTACCGGATTCACTAATCGGTTATGTTTCGCTACATGTTTCAAAGCGACACCTTCATCGTTAGACGCTAACTAAATTGTTTTGACGTTTGTTTTAAGGTGACTTCGTTTATTGTCTGGTTTTCTCGTTACATTATTGTTGTGTGTTTTTTCGAATGTTGCAATGTATTGTTTTTTTATTATATTTTCTGGTTGTGAGGTAGTTCTTCATTTGTTTTTTTTTTGTGTAAGATTTTAAGGAGTGTTAGAAGGCTATCAAATTTGCATTGAGTTTCTTCATTTAGTTAATTTAGTATATTTTAATTTAAATTTCGATGTCCAAACAAAAAAATAAATCAAGATATACTAAACGAAGATTTCAATGCAAATTTGATAGCCTACTAGCATCACTTAAAATCCTACAGAAAAAACAAACCAATTAACAACTACATTAAAACCAGAAAATATAATAAACAAAACATTGAAATAGTGAAAAAAACACACAACAATAACGTAACAACAGAACTCGAGAATAAACAAAGAAGATACTTAAAACAATTCATTTATCGCCTGACGATGATGCTGTCGCTTTGAAACCGGTCGCAGAACATAACCAATTAGTGAATCCGATACGTATATTAATTCGATACATTTCTGTAAGATGTTTAAAGCAAATAAGATGTATAAAACGATCGGATCTAATTATGCTATTATAACTCCAAATGCAAAACTTTTCAAAATACGAAATAATACCCAAAAATATAATAACATATTTTCACAAGAGGTTTAGGGCCAAGTTCAAAAAAAAAGTCGACAGAATTAAATTTCATGTTTTTATGATACAAAATGAACGTCTTTAATAATACTATTATAACTTCAAAAACAAAACTTCTCAAAATATTGTCGCCAGGCAATTTGTCCTACACACAAAAGGCAAAACCTACACACGTCTCACATAGAGCAATTTTTGTTGTTTAAAAGCCGAACATTTGTCGGTCGGAGATTTGAAAGTAAAATCATAAATTAAAGTCAATTAAATTATAATTGATTCCAAAATAAATCATGAATAAATTAAAGTGTTTTATAAGAACCGGGAGTTAATTCTTTTGAGTTTGAATTCTTTGAATAAATTAAATTAAATCGGGTGGGCAACAACTTTATTTATTGAGGTAAATTAAAATAAATTAATAAATTTATTTTTATAACGGTGTGTAATTATAAAAATAAATTTGTCATTGTACGAACTTCAGTAACTGTAAGTAGAATAATTTGGGAACTAGATGAATCATGAACGCCATTTTTATTAATTGAATGCAAGTATTATTTTTTTATTATTATTTTGTTTGATGGGCGTTATTCTTTTGTTGCACGAATTATAATTTTATGTGCATGTACAAATTTCTTAAATCATTCGCAATACATTTTGTTAGGATTAGACAACTTTTTTATTCAAACAGCCTTGCTCATGAGAGAAAAATTGTGATTGTTAGGCTTGCGCAGAAATTCGTTAAATTTATGGTTGATCTACTAGAATCAAATAAGAAAAATGCTCGTAACCCTACCAATGGCAAAGTTTAGTGTTTCATTTTAAGAGGTAATGGGAATCTAGAGATGATAACATAATTTCGTAGGGACTATAATATAAATTAAAGTAGGTCTTAAAGTGAATCGCATTTTGTAGTTATTGTACAAGAAGATCTCGTAGGGTAAGAGGGAGTCGCATTGAATGATTCTCTCTTACGCATGTCACGTTGTTCATAAAATTTTGCTCAATAATAAACCATGTCATATTCGTTTGTGGCACCGGATGATAGCTTGCAAACCTTCCCGAAGATAATACACAAGATTATTTAATAAATTTGTGATCTAACAACATATTTTTATAAGATGTTTAGAGGAAAGTTGAAAATAATTTTTAACAAATTTGCCAAATTTCATCTTTTTTACGATATAAAATGAACGTGTCTAATAATGAGTTCAAAGGCAAAAAAATCTAAATTACAGAAAATACCAAAAACTTTTAGTTCATATTGATCCAGATACCCGAACCTGAACCAAACTGAAAACCGACAGAAAAACCGTTATTTTTGCCGGAAAGAAAACCGAAACCAAACCGATTTTTTATTTACGAGAAAACAAACGCTGATAAAAGATATTCTATAAATCTATTGATGTGAGGTTGCTAATTCAGAACTCGAAACTCGTTAAACATAAAAAGAAAAATCAGTTGCAAAAGCTTTAATCAGACGTCAGCAGCATTAGGCAGCAGAAAAGCTTTTATCAGACATGTGTAAAGTTAACAAAAACTGATATGGAATTCTATTTAAAAAAAAAAGCAACAATGGATTTGTAAAAATTGCACGCGGATGGGAAATCAAACGGAAGAAGTAAATAGTGAATACAGCTCAAACTCCTTGAAAACCAATGATGACAATGATAAATCATTGTAATATTTAATAGCATTAAGATCACATCGAAAACAAAGCTAAAAAAGCAATAAAATCTCAATAGATGACGTTATGGTAAAGTTAGAAGTGGTAATTGTAAATTGCAAATCTTGAAAAACAATTACTGAACCCTCTTAGATAAATTTAAAAACAAAAGAAAGAAAATCAGTCTCTACAAGAGGTGATCGCAGATCTAAAAATTTTAGAAACAAAACAAATTACAAAACAATATTGTAATAATTGGGTATTCCCAAAGTCGAAAAAGAAGAACTTCCAGAGGTTGCACAAAAAATCTTTATAAAACTAAATGTTGCAGTAAAACGAGAAGAAATAATCGAATATACCAATGTAGGGAAAGGTGGAAACTTTTGTTACAACAACGGAAGAATAAAAAAAATATCTTTGAAGTAAAACGTAACACTGGGCCCACATCAACCAAAGATTATGTGGACATTCAGAGTAGCAACAGTTGTTGTTATTGAGTAAAGAAATCGACATTTCTCAGAACCACTAGCTCCATATATTGGAATTCCCCAGAGTAGTACCCTAGGGCCATTATTATTTATCAGTTATATCAATTATATGGCAAATAGCATCAATGATCCCCGCAATAAAAATACAAATTATATGGATGACACTGCACTGCTCATAATGCAGGGAAATATGGAAAAATTGTAAATAGTGAGCAAAGACAACTGAATGAAATTGTCGTTGGCTCAGAATAAACTGTCTTTAAATGTAAACAAAACGCAATGCACAAAATCCATTTTTAAATCCACTCATTCAACCTTACAATTGGAACCGTTAACATAGATATATTTTATCATTGATGAGCACCTCAAATGGGACGCACACATACAATATCTATTACCTAAACTAAATAAATGCATCTACTCAGTGTTAAAAGATAATGTTGATGAAAGTGCACTTCGTATCCCCTCTGAGATATGGCGTTATTTTCTGGGGAAACTCCAGAAATAGGCAATCAATATTTGTATGCCAAAAAAAGACCGATAAGAACTATCTATAGAATAGCACCATAGAGAAAGCTGTAAACCCATAAGTCAAATAATTCTGACATTAAAGACACTCTATATACTGGAGTTAGGAGACACTCCAATGTACAAAATAAAAATAACTTTTCGTACCAAAAAAAAAGGAGCATATGTACTAGACATAATAACTACAATTACCCACTACACCGGCTAAACTTATATAGGAACAGCCCTTTCTATATGGGGATGAAGTTATACAACTACCTACCCACAAAACAAAAATCGATAAATAACTACGCTCCATTCAAATCTAAAATTTACTAAATGCTAGTACAATGTTGCCCCCATACCATACAAGACTTTTATAATGCAACAATGAAACAAAATAAGTAAAATCCTAATGAAACTGTTCGTTTTATTTTGTTTTTACCTTCTTTTTCTTTATTTTCCTTTCATGCTATATACAAATTGTGATAAAACAATGCAATGTGTGTAGACATCAAAAGATAGACATAGATGTACAATGTAAAGTAAGCGTCAATATATAACATAATTATAATTATATTTGTAGAAACTTACTGTTATCAAATTTTGACGTGTTTATCATTTATTTATACATATATTTGTGAAATAATTGAAAAATAAATGCATTTCTATTTTGTTGTATGTATTTTAAGATGTTTACAGTAAAGTTGAACGAAAAGTTGTCAAAATTATCAAATTTCATGTTTTGTATCACATAAAAGGACCGCATCTAGCAATGCTATTATAACTTCAGACAAAAAATTTCAAAATAATTTTGAAATTTTCTGCTTTTGAAGTTATATTAGATAATACTTTGTGGGCAATTGAAAAAAAGGTGGCAAAATAGTACGTGACATTTACCATATGGAATGACCGTGTTAAATCACGGTCGTACAACTCTAATAGGAGTTGTACGACCGTGTCAAATACAGACGGGTTCTAAAAGCATGTAGATATAAAACTTATTGCGCAAAGTTGAAGTAACATTTGAACTATATAATTAAATATTCAATATTGAACGTAAAATTTAGACCACATAAAGTTTGAAATTTTTATGGCTGAGATATTTAAGACTAACATCTCGCCGATTAAAATAGTTACCATGTTTTAGGAGCACCAAAATGCAGATAATTGATGGAATATAAATCCATATCTTCCGTATGCCAAGCGAATGTTGTCTTCCACATGCCAAAATACAAATAGGCCGTATTTACGCCCTCAATGGAAATACCATAATCCTCATTAACTAAATCCAAGATGGTGCCGAGACGATTTATATTCCATTCCTAAAATAATCGATTTAAACATTAGGCAAACAATATTATAGATAAAATATTGATAATTTATATCAATATTTTATAAAATAAAATAATTTATAGATAAAATATTGAATACGTTATATTTTATAGTAATAAATGCATCCTAAATTGACAGTCTTCTGCTCCTCAGCTCAAAATCATACATGATGGTATTTTCCAAGCTCATCTATCTTGAGTCTTTAACCTCTTGCAGTTTCAAGTAAAGTTCCTTGATTCAGTGACTTTCTTCGTAGTCCTTATTCCTCGAGTGATATAATTCATTGAACCATTCCTTCGGCGATTGCTCTATTTACAGATTGCAAACTGCGAAAATTAACGTAATTTGATCAAACTTTGATACTTCCTCTTTCTTGAAGTCCACGTGATGACTAGTTTTAGTTTTGTTGCTTTCATTATTTGCATATCATTCCACACTTTAGTAGTAAACTGTCACGCGATATATAGACAATTTTAGTCCAAGCAAGACCGATAATCATCATCGTTTTGGCCATATTGTTATTGGTGCGTTATTTTAGCATTAGAGTGTTAATGCCTCCACCAGGGTGTTAATGGGCAGAATCAGTATGGATGATAAAAGAATGATTGCGATATTTAGATGTGAAAGAGAGGGGATCGGTATTGGATGAGAAAGAGTGAAAGGCTATTTAGGACATGAGTGAAGGGCTATTTAGGGCATGTGCAAAAAAAGGTAAAAGATGGGATCAATGTGTGAAAGAATGCGAGACTTTGGTGTGGACTGTGAATGAGAGGGAATTAGTAAGAGGGTAAGAGTCGAAGTAATGAAAAAAGTTAAGATGGAAATAAAAAGAAAGGGAAATTAAATATAAAAATACGGGAAAAGGTCGTTACAGTTCGCTATTCGTTCTAAAAGAAAGAACTAGGTAGAATTGATGTTAATTTTAGATTCATTTTATAATTAGATAAATTGTAAATATTTTATGCCAATAAAGGTTATATCTATCAATTTACTAGAAAATTACGTTCTGATAATAAGGGGTACGTATTATTACACAATTAAGTGATGTATAAATATTTTCCAATACTAAATTTATTCTTACATTTACATCTGGATCGGTTAAACTGCCCGACACATCTGCACCATAAATGGGCGCAATGTATGTGATGTTTTTCCAGTACTTTCGCTCCAGGTCCTCATAATCGAAATGCCTGGGAGTGTTGTACCGTTCCGAATTAGCTAACTCTTTATATTGTTTAACAGTCATCTGTTTCTTTTGGATGTTGATTTGTTGATATAAGCCTTGTTTTCCAGTCACGACCTGACATATAGGTGCTGGTATCACTAGGTTCATATCGTCCACTTGATAGCCTCTTTTTCGCGGAACCCATTCTGGTGGAGGAATAACCTGTAAAGTAAAGAATAAGATGTATACTCCAAATCGTTTAAAATGATTTTTAAGATCTGCAATTGTGAGTACTTCCTAAACACTCTAATGAACTCAGAATTGACGAAAACAGAGTTAAAATGATTGAAGTACAAAATAATACGATACGGTTGAAAAAAGAAATAGGGATAAAATTGATGGACGAGGAATTAAGATAGAACAAATACATAAACCCCATAATAACAGAACTCATATACCTGTTTTATATCTCCTCAATACTATTAATTATTCTTGTATTACTATTTAACTATATGTATAGTATTTTAATAAAATTGTATCCTACCTTAGCAAGACCAGCTTTCTGAGCGCCATGCTTCTCCATATGATCAATATAAGTGGAAAAATCTTTAAACTCTTCCCAAGTTGGTCGGAAAACCATAATCCTAAAACATTATGAAATAGAGAATTATGTGCGATCAGTTTATTTAAAATATATTACTTTGGTTTGTTTAGAGATCCTTCTGCCATTATTAATGCATTAACTATTTTTTCCAACAAAATTTATAAAAAATTACTCGATTATCCTTGCTGTTTATTTTGTATACACATGCACGCCATTATGGATTACACACATCTCACGTACCACTTGTGTTTCACAATTAAACCTATGTAAATGTATTTCCAGTTGATAAACACTGCTTTTTAGATTAACATTAGGCCTAAAAACTTGATTTTAAAGCAATTGTAAGGAAAAATACATTTTAATCCGTATATTTGAAGCCAAACAGTCCAAACACTTAACTTTAATCGGAAATTGGAACACGAACGAAGCAGAGCCGCACTGAGAATACGATATACGAAAACAATCGAATAGCATATATTATTTACAATGTTGCCAATGTTGCTAATTTCAATGTATTTCAAATTGAGTTTAATACATTTGAAATATTTCATGTACAATTATTTTACTTTTAGGTTTATTTTATTTCTCACAGTATATTTATGAAAAGATTCCGTTACAATTCTACTCCGTAAATACAATAAAATTGGACATTTAGATAATTATTTTGTTTTGCCGGAAACGTTTTAATCAGCTTATCTTTTTTATTAGGCTTGGTATCAATTGCCGTTAAAAACGCTTATATAATATACTTAAGTATTTTAATTATGCAGAATTTAGAGGTTACGTATAACATGCGGTGTTGATAAATTCTGCATTGTGCAATAAATTACAAACTGCATAGTTATAAGCTCTGTTCATATAAAGTTTGCGCAAGGAGTGTTTCCTTATAGTTATAACCTTATAATGAGTGAGTTTTAATGTATAAGAACGAATCTTATGTCCCTGCTTGTGCATGGATTTATACGGTATAAAATGAGATGACCTTAAACTTATTGTCGGATGTGAGAATCGTTTAACTTATACCTTATATAATTAGTTTTTATACTTATTTTTAGAAGAAGATTAATATTTTTAATAGTAAAATTAAATATTTTAAAGAGGCAAAATATAATTTTTTAGAGGTTATTGTAATGTTTATTTCAATACTGCCTTCACATGTGAAATTATAACGGAAAGTTTTTTATTGGGTTCCGCTATTTTGTAAAATAGCGTTGACAGCTGTGCCATACGGTATAGCTATGCAGCTCCATTATGATTATAACTAAAAGAACATGATATTTATAACGTAAATTGTCCTTTGCACAAACTCTATATTTTTAACAACATGCTTTTATAGCATAAAGTACATAAAACATACATTCATTAAATAAATGTATGTTTTATGTACTTAAGCTATAAAGTACATGTTATTATATGGAAAATTTACAATATTATAATTTAAATAACTATTTATTGTATAAAAGCTCTACTTATATAAAAGCAAAAAATTTATCAACGGACTCATTAATCTAAAACAAAGTTTGTGTACTTTAAACAAGTTACTAAATTACTAAAAAAGTTTAGTCAAGTACATATAAATGCAATAATTATGAGTATAACAATTTCAAATAGTAAAAATATCCTATTTCAAATCAACATTCGGTATTTAAATTAACACTTCAAATAAAAGGTGACTTAAATGTTTCATACATTTTATATAAGAATATATTTATAAAATTTGAAAGGTGTAAATTAAGAAGTCCTACCCTGATTTGAATATTTGTTAGGATTCATATAAACAATTAGACAACCTAGCTTATGTCAAAAACGGAATTGATATTTTAATATTAGCAGGTTAATTTCTTTGCATAGGCAACCTTCTTGACAGTAATGCCTTATTGATTGCCTGAAGAGAATTGCCAATTTTATTCCTTATTGATCTACACATATTGATTATGATATTGATTGCAACAGGTATATGGCTCAATCACTGTCCAGTATGGTTTTTAAAACATGATGCTTAGAAGAATAATTATGGAATAAAGTGAGTGGGAGAGAAAATTATGATGTTTAACCCTCATATGATGACTACAGTAGGAGCTAAAGTTGATTTAGATACATGATAATGGTTTTTGTAACGTGTTAGGTCAAAATAAATTTCAAATTAGTTGTGACCAGCTTTAAAACTGTAATTGTGAAATTGCTGATAATAGCTATTAATTTTTTTATACATCTCTTAGTTCATACATTTAATTGTTTTTGTCGGCTATGAGCCTAGGTGCAGAGTCTAACAACCTCAGATGAATTATAGTAGCAATCATAAAATTGTTACTTTTGAGCAATCAATACTATTCGGTACTTCAAATCTGAGTATCGAAGCTTTTAGTGTTTGAGAAAATTGAGGGTACTGTATATACGTGAAATATACATTAGTTTTTGGCTGAAATCATAGCCAACTAAAATTCATACACATGTCGGGAATATGAAAATTTATGTCGAAATGCCACCACCTCTTGACCGACTATGTCTAATAGAACGCTCATAGATATACAGGTAGTATAATTTTAGCGGTATTTTGCAAATTTAGTTTGAAGGTTAAAAAAATTCATGGTTGGGAATTGTGGTCAGTGATATTTTTTTAACCTCAAAATTTATAGTTTCTATTTGTTTTAGCGAAAGTCTTTCTAATGTAGTTGTCATGTAGTCACAGATGGCGACAAACTATAGCTCCTTAAAAAGATTTAAACGCCTGTTCACGTATTAATTAGGGGCATTATATATGCAAACCGAATATGAATTTTAGTTCGTTATGATTTGAACAAGCGTGAATTAAAAATGTATATTCTTAAATAATTTCCTAGGACTTCCTTATTTATATTATATTTAACGACTGGGTTCGTCAGTATTAATATAGGCATCATTAAGTAACTATATAGATATAGAATTAATTTATATTATAATTAGATTAGTGTTGCTTTTACTTAGTTTTTCTCAAATTGGGTTATGTGTTGTTTGTGGGTGTTGAAGATTGTATGTGATACTGTCGTTAGTGTTTTGATACATAGTTGATTTTGTGTTTTTTATTTTGCTGTATGTTTGGCATTGTGTGTTTTGTATTTTGGGTGTGGTAGTGTGTCTTTTTTTATATGTAAGGCATTGTTGTGTGCTTCTAAGTACATAATTATCGATGTTTTTATGTATAGTTGATCGTTTATGCAGTTGAGGGCAAGTTGCTTTTTTATTTTTAGGACTTTTTATTTTTAGGCAATATTAGTGTGGTTCCTCTGTTTTCTTCGTGTTGCAGTGTCATATTTTATTTTTATTTATGGTTGTTTTTAAGGCTGTGTTATCCTACGTTTAAAATTATTTTATTTGCTAGATGTTCTTTGAATAGTGTTTCTATTGTATCCTGATCATCTGATGTAGTTGGCGCTGCAGTCGTTGCATGAAACTTCATATACTTCGTTTTTGTCTATTGTGACTGGTTTTGTTTTTGCGTTGCATAGTAGTTCTGATATACATCAGTGAGTCTGGTACCTTGGTTTAGTGTAGTGAGTGCGGGACTATCAGAACACGTCGGAGTATTTAAGGATGTAACTTGCAAGCAAACGATTGAAGTCGATTTTACTCATATGTGATAGAAACTTAAAAAAGGGCCACTTATTTTACTTGTATTAGCTGGATATATCACGTGACATATTAGATTAACTACACCGGCTGAAATGTTCTGGTAGTTCAGGTTTTACACCAAACTACTCCACAAATTCTCACCAACACTCATTCCTACCAAATTCAGGTTTTATGATAACTTAAAGAAACTCGTGTAGTTCTCGAATTGCTCACCAAACATAACCGTAATTGCTTAAACACTTGCGCATACTAACTAATAAGAACAAACATTAAATGTACCCACGAGGCACGCAACATTTGTTCTCTATTTCAATCCCATACTTTTTGGTAACTCATGTCCAGAAATGGCACGATATTAAACTAGACAGGAATCTGCTTTATCATAATTTATTGACGGTGTTTTAAAAAAAAAGTTATATCTAATAATTTACTTAAATTTAAGTTAAAATAATTAAGTGTAAAATATTTTTAAAATGCGAATTCCTTACTGAAAGAATTTTACACTTTAATAATTATATTATTAAATGAATTGTAACAAATTATAGAGTTTGCGCAAGAACCGTTTTCTCATAGTTATAACCTTATAACTAGGAAGTTATAATTTATAAGAACGAATCTTATGTTGTTGTTTGCGCATGGATGTTATACGTTATAAAAATGCGATAAAAACCGTTAGTAACCTTATCATTTTTTTTTCAATTAGTCTTTGATGCCCATTTGTAGCTGTTAAACATATTAAATAGTATTATTAATTATATTAAATAGACGAAATATGAATTAATTTAGAGGTTATTTTAATGTTTACTTCAATACTGCATTCAGGCTCTTCTTCCGACACGATGGTCGTTCGGTCACGTGATGTGAAATTATAACGAAGTGTCTTTTGATTGGTTCCGCTATTTTATAAAATAGCGTTGTCATTTGGCCATATGCTATAGTTATGAGCTCGTTATGATTACAACTATAAGAACGTCATTTATAACGTAAATTTGCCCTTGCGCAAACTTTATATTTATACAGTAATGAATAAAACTCCAAATATTTGTAAGTTTATACATATATTATTTCTACATATTTTCAACGAGGAACTAAATGTACAAAATCAGCAATGTTATCAAAAATGGGATGTGCCATAAGTAAAAAAGATCAAATTGAAATTTACTTATAACGACTAGGAATACTATGATTCAAAAAAGAGTCACTATTTAGTATACACTACCGCTATTAATATTTTAACAACCACTTTTAGATTTCAACTAATATACTAATTTCACTAGTTCATCATTTTATTACCGCGACCTGATTGAAAATTAGTGTTTCCGTATATCCACAGGTTTGATTTAATTTTTTTGTTTACAAAAATATGTTTCGTAAGCTAAAATTGTTGTAATATACTTATTTATAGTCGGTCTATTTCTGCCGTGTAGGCTTATCACCGACTATGTGTTTAACGTTGAGCCTCTGCCATCGAGGCTGATAGGTAGAGTATCAGATAATTTCGTCTTTCCCAATCTTTATTGATTAGCTCGTAAAGAGATCTTTATAGTGCATGCCAACTCGCACACACTGGACCGAAGTTTTACATCTACTCCTATAGATGTGAATGATTAGTTATAGTTACCTTCCTCCTATAATTACCGACCTCGTTTCGTGTGTTGCCTATATTCGATCAACAACGCAAACCATTGTTTACGCTTGGGATCGAACCCGGGAATCCGCGGTGGATGTCATGCATCTTATCCACATCGATACGTCGTTCACTAAGCTGAAATAAAAGCGTGACATTTTAGCCAATCATCAGATTGTTTGATTACCAGTGTTGCCCAATGATTGTTATATAGCTTTTGCACTTCTAAAAATTCCATTTTAATTAAAGGTCAAATACTTTCCTTTAATTAAAACAAAATTCCCCAATTTTGTCACAAATATAAAATTTTGCTCTTATATTTTTTTTAATAGTACATTTTTAGAGATACCTATGTAGTCGCTACTTTTGAAAAAAATAATTAAAAGTAGTGGCTTTGCCCTCTCTCCCAGAAATTAAAATTTTTCCATTCCGCGATACCCCTGTACCATTAAGTATACACAACTTTGTAGTAAGAGTGAGCACGACTGTGTACACGTATCTTGGTGCCGGAGTGCCAAGCAAATTTGGTGCCCCTAAAACACCAAATTTAAAGACAATTAGTATTTCCATTCAATTACTTGCCCCCAATCACCCTCCTCCACCTTAAATATTTGTCGCCTAGAGGAGGGGGTACTGCAGCCCCGCTTATCACTCCTTTAATAATGAGTTAAGTCATCTCACCACCCTCAAAAGAAGTCAAATTTGAAAAATAATTTTTCTTGAACTCAGGTATCTTAAAAAGTACTTTCCATATAAATAGAAATTTTCATATACCCATCATGTGGTACGTACAAAATGTAGATTTAGTACGAGATGAAAGGTAGTAAAAAGAATAAAGACCTACGATGAAAATGATGCTGTAATTTAAATTTGCAATGTACTTAATGAATTATAAAGTTGTAACGTAATTTATTATACCATGCATTAATAAACTCAAAACATTGTAATATTTTATATGTTTTCTCTTCATATATATTTGACAACACTGACTGTACCAAAACTGAATATCTGACAAAATTGTAATAAGTAATCTATAAAATATTAACGGCATCTACCGCTATCCTGGTCTTAGTGCCATCTCTGGACACGAGTCACTACTATAAACAGTTCCCCGACACTTACGCTTTTGTGAAAGCAACGTGCACCCACTTGCATCATTATCTATGCTTGCACCAGGTTATTTAAGAATTTCTACCTATGTCCACAATTAATTGTTCTTATTTAACAATTATTTGTTCTTATTTAACAATTATTTAATACCAGATTAACGAAATACAATGCTGAAATAGAAGACATATTTGGTGGAAATGAATTTGCAATCTTTATTTCAAAACTTCAATTCCAGGTAATACTATATAATTATGTCTAATGTATTTTATCTTTCATTAATTTCTGTATTGTAGTAAATTTTTAGTGTACACATGTTTATTAGTATTTACTGTGCTATTTGCATTACGAGTTGATAATTATATTTTATGGTCTTATTGGTGTGTTTTCATTCCAATATGGATATGGAAGTTTTTCGTCATCGTTGGTGCTACAATAGGTAGCTACGTCTGGTGGCGATATCCACATTTTAGGTAAGTTACTAGTTATATCACTTCTAATTATTAAAATAACGTACTAATATCAAAATAATTAGAATATCTTCATATCTTAATAATTAGAAGTGATATAATTAATAGAACTAAACAAAATAAATATCTAATACTTCAGTTCATAAGTTGAAGAATAATTAGATGGTACTAGATAATACAATCTAGTAAATTATTCGACTTTTTGAAGGTTTGACTTTGAAGCCGGCAAGTAATTGTAGTGTGATACATAGAGTTCAAAACATTCTGAAGAAAAGTTCTGGAGTAAGTAAAAAAAACCTAAATTTTATAGGAGAGAGCAAAATACTTTTCAATTTTAAAATGCTAGAAGAAAAGAACTTTGCCAAATTCATTTAGTTTCACCTTGCGTCAGTCAAATGGTAAATAAAAGTTAATTCTAGATTTTTTTCTCATTTAATTGTCACTTAGAACAAAGACTATATACTATATGTAGTCTTTGTTTAGAACTAGGTTTTTTTTAAAATCGACAATTGTGATTTTTTAGTTGTAGGTTATTGGTTGCATATAGCAACGAAACGTGATCATTGCAGGATATCGACAAGTTTGAAATCTGATTGAGTGAAAAAGTTTTACAAAAAATACATTGATTTGTTCTTGCTTTTCACTAATATCGTTTTTATGTATCTGCTTTCCTTCCGTATTTGTATTAAAATTTTGTCCTAGGTCACTCATCAACTATTCAAGTGTTCACAAATCCTCACGAGTCAATTCTTTTTCTTGATATGGTTGTCCTTTTATCTTTGCGTTTCTAATTAGTTGAATATACTGGTCAGGCACATAGATTGGTCTTGATTTGAGTGAATCTGAAATTTAAAAACAAAATGATCTGATTGCATAGGCTAGGTATGTGGCTATTATCTTTAGCGGCATTTAACACTTTCCAGGTATTTTATCTATACCCGATGAGGCATTATTACAGCATTCCAAAATGTCATTTTTGACTTCTGTGATGGTGACCGGTGTCAATATAAATTAGCTTTTGTTACACTGTTCCTTGTGCTTTTATTCGGGATTTGGTGGCCTATTGATTTGCCTGGTAAAAATTCATTCAATTCGGCTGCTATTTCTTGCTCATTTTTTAAAACAGTGTTGCCTATTCTTATCCGCACCTTATTGAGAGCTTTTCTTGTTCTTTCTTCATTAACTATGGCCTAACATATTTTGATTAGGTTATCGGTTTATTCAATTGTTTTGTTGTTGGTGTTGTATGTTTTCTTGGCGATTTTGACTTTTTTTCTGTGATCATTTTTAACTATTTTCAATATTTTTTATTGTTTCATTGCTGTTATTATTACTTATTTTAGCAATAATTTTAGATTTTAAGACTCCCTTTTTAATCTGGTGTAATTCAAGACTTTTTTCTTTAAGTATGTATGTTTTCTTGGGGAAGCATTCTTGACCTGTCTTTATAACGACCGCATAAAACTTCTTAAACGCTTGATTGTTGTTGGTGTTATTCATACTTTCAACTTCAGTTTTCAATGTATGTATTTTTAAAATTTTGTAGGTTTTATTGGCTTAACATTCTTTGTGTGACCTATGTTTCGTGTTGAATTGGAGATTTAATTTCAAATACTTGATACGTTTGACCCGATAGGTGAATCTCGATAATCTTATGATTTGATATACTTCGTAAACAAATGATCGCTACATGTTTGGCTACGCGTGGTAATACGTGTTGGCTCCAAGGCTCCTAAATGTGTACCATATTCTTTAATTAATTATACGGTGTTTCATATCTTCCGATTGTGTTAGTAGGTTTATATTTATATTCGTGTCTCCACATAAAATCATATACTATTTGTTTTTATATTGCTTTTTTAGTATGCTATCTTGGGGTTCAAGAATTATTTCTTGGTAGAGTTTGGTGGTCTGCAGTACCAAAATACTTTTAAATTCCTGTTGGTACACTTTAATGTGGCAACACAAATTTCAAGTTCCGAATCTATCGATTTTCCTTTTAATATTTTTATGTCTTAATCGGTTTTGGGTAAAATGCAGACATCTCTGGCTTTGATTATTATATTAAATGATGAGACTACTTTGTAGCCATTTATGTGGAATGTTTCTGTAACTTTCTTGTCCAACCAGTACTCTTGTATGCAGCTTTTGCTCTTTTTGTTTGAAATACCCTGTATATTTTTATTTAATAATTTTAGAATATCTGAATTTGTTTCCGTTATTGTTTTTGCTGACCGTTCTGGTCGGCTTTTTTCTGGATTTTGCAGTTCATTTATTACGGTGAGCGCTCCACTAACATTGTATGATGAGAAAGTTGGATTGGAATATTTTGTTTCTATCTTCTCACATATGAAATCATTACGATTAAATTTGTTGTTCATATGATTTATTATTTATTATCTGTGCAACGAGTTTATGTGCTTTCACAAATTTTTTTTTCAAATTTCTTAAATATCGAATAATAATAATAATCTTTATTCGCAATGTAAATTACACGTCATATTCACAATGAATCAAGTAAGTTTAAAAGCGTTAAATCTAAATTAAAATATAGACTAAAATAAAATGAAATGATTTAAAGTGAACTAAACTACATATGCTGGCTTACACTTGAGTTCTAAGGAGTTTCAAATTCACTACACTCATAATATGCTTCTGCCAGGAGATGGCATTTTAACTGTTGCTTGAATTTTATCAGCGGCAGGTTCAACCAAATTTTATATTTGTTGTAGTTATCTATACCTCTTTTCAGTTACCTTTTTGTTCTTAGGCGAGTGAATGGCGAGATGATGTTATCTGTGTGCCTCATGAAGGTTTTTATGTCTGTTAAACTGATATTTCTGACTATGGATCGCCGTTAGTGTTTTGTATAAATAAATACTGGGAACCGTTAGAATTTGAAATTTTTTGAATAGAGGTTTGCATGAGTCTATATTTGGCGCTCCGACGATACTGCCTACTGCTTTATTCTAAGCGATCAGTACCTTACTTTGATGCGGTGAATATCTCCATATCTCAATACCATATTGAAGAGCAGAATCGCAGAGCGCGAAATATGCTGTACGTGCGGCCTCTATTCCGGCAGTTTGTCTTATTCGCTTTATAGCATAATTGGTACCAGCAATTTTGTTGACTACATTTGAGGTGTGGTTACTCCACGTGAGCCTGGCACCAATGTAGATTCCTAGTAGTTTTATCGTTGGTCAGTCAGCTTTTTCTCTTTTATTTGTTAAATAATTTATTCGTATTGTTTTGTCTTCGTTTAATAGGAGTTTGTTGTGACGGAACCAGTCCATCATCCCCAGGCACATTTTATTCCATCATCCAGGCTTCTGTCTCTTCCTTCAATCGTTCTGTGTTTTATACTGATTGTAGTATCATCCACATACATTATGATATGTTGCTGAATATGTGTTGGTAGATCATTCATGAAGATAATGAAGAAGAAAGGTCCAGCAAGTGAACCTTGAGTTATGTCGCAGGGCACCTGCTTGAAGGACGTTAGTTCTCCACTTACCATTACTGCTTGTTTTCTATTCTGGAGATACGATCTAATAAGTTCAAACTTCTGCTGTGAACTTTGAGTATTCCCGCAAGCGTTTTATCGACCTTCGGTTCTTGTGGCTTTGAAAGAAATGAACATTTCCGTTGGAATACCTGTCCTTTCAACGAATTAATGACCTTTATAAGTTCTGGAAATGGCAATACATATTGACGTTTTAAATAAAATTTTATGTATTATGTAGAATTTATGTATTTATGTAGATAAGACTGAATAGTGCCAGTGTTCGTCTTTAAAGCCGTACCTATTTAGCTTTGCTACTAAGATATCATGCGAAACACAGCCAAATGCTTTGGATAAGTCAATAAATGTGGCACATGCATATTCCCATTGAAGGCTTGCAAACAATGTTCAGTGACATCGATTATAGCAGCAGTTGTATTTTTAGTTTTCCTAAATCCATACGGACCTGGGATAAATTAATTGTTGTCTTCGAAGTAACGATATATTCTATTATATATTGCACGTTCAAATACTTTGGAGAAGACTGGTAAAAGAGGTCTATAATTACAAATGTCTGATCTGTCACCTTAATTAAAAACAGGAATGACAAGTGTAACTTTGATTGTATCTGGAAATATATTTTGAGTAAAGCATGAATTAATTCTTTTTACTAGGGGGCTAACAAGGTGATTAATTTGTTCTTTCAGTAATTTAACGGAGAAACCGTAATAGTCCTTAGAATAGTTGTTTTAAAGATTTCTGACCATATCTCGAATTTCATTATTTGAAACATGAGTTAAAGAAAATGATAATGACGAGTTGCAGTGATTATATAAGAAATCATTACAGTTCAAGACAGGATCAATACCACTGTCAGTTATATTTTTAACAGTCTTCTCAGCTATTTTAGAAAAATATAAGTTAAATTCTTTAGGAGTTATGTTATTGGTATGTATTTTATTACTTATGCTTTTCCTCTGGTTTATGATGCGCCATATCGTTTTTGCTTAGTTAGAATTCGCAAGTATATATCATATGCTTTTATTTTAGTGTCTTTTATGGTTTCTCTGTATTGCTGACGCAAAACATTTCGTTGTTTCAATCGGTGTGAAACATTTTGTACTATTCATTCACTTCTTTTACATTGAGGCGCATTTGCTGTAAATTGCTGTTGAACGAATTAATGCAGTCATCGATTTGAACGATAGACAATTTTTTGTAGGGTAAGATTCATGATAGGCATTTATAAATGTAGATTGGAAAATATTAAACTTTTCGCTACTATTCAGGATGGAATCAAGTGTCTGCCAATTTGTGTTACTAACTTATATATGCATAGCTGATTGTCCTATAGGAGTAAGCGGTCAGCAAATTTGTGGCATTAGTCTATTTACAGGTGTTTGCTTTAACTTAATTTTGATAATCTGATATAATCATTATAAATTGTTCTTATCGATTTTACAGCACCATAAATAAGAAGTAGGTGAAATAACTTCTTACTTACTTTTACAGTGCTATAATGTCGAAAAACATCACCAAAATTACTTCAGAATAAAAAGTAGCATTATTTAATCATCATATAATCAATTAAATATTTCAGATTAGAGGGTGAATCTTATATACATTATAAATCGATGCTGATATCGCTGGCCTTACATTTAATATTACTTATGTTCGAACTTCTCGTATGTGATAAATTAGAATCAAATAGGCATTTATGGATTTTAGTGTTTATACCGTTAATATTTATATCTATTATAAGTATTGCTGTATGCGTTTGGGCAGTTAAACACGACAGATCATTTGAGGTAAGAATAATCAGTATATTTTTAGATAACTTTTTTAAATACTTCCGGACCTAAAAATATATTAACAAGAATTCATAATTCACAAGTGAATTTTAAATTATTTAATATGTCTAAAATAAAATTATGACGTTTAGTCCTTCAACAGCCTTTACGTCAATTCTTTCTGTTATTAAAAAGAAAAGTAAGAGATGTTTTCATTAAAAAAGTAAAAATATTTTAGATCACACAATTTTTAATTCTTGTGTATTTAAAGTTTATTTATGGAATTATCGCGTGGAGTGAAAAATTCAAATCAATATTAACCAATTAATTATAAACCAATCAACTACACTAAAATTAATACTTACTAACGTCAATGTGTTATTTAGAGAAGCAATTGTCTTAGAATTTTCATAATTTTATATA